>JAKWBI020000634.1:0-26858 GCA_022664585.2 Zalerion maritima | reverse complement strand
TATATTATATATTTTTTTAAATTTTAAACGGGCCTTTACGGAAAAATATAAAATAATTAAAATTTAATACGGTAATTGGAAATTTATTTTTTGGTACCTTTTTATTATTAACCTTTGGATAATTAGGTATAGGATTATTTTATAAAAATTCCCTTTTGGTTTAATTAATTGCCCAGGTTTTTTATTATACGTTTTTATAATATAGGAGGTTTTTACCGCCAGGATTAATAAAAATTTTACCCATTATTTATATATATTATTATATACGATTAAAACGAATCCTAATAAATAATATTAAACGAATATGGCTTAGGTCCATACCTATTATTATAAAATAAACCGTTTTAAAATAAATTAAATCCTTTTATATTAAGGTTACCCGGTTTATATAAATTATTAATATATTCGAGATTATAAATTTAAATATTAATTAAAATTTACTTAATACGGGTATTTAAAATATACCGGTAAATACAATTATTAAATAATTTTCGATTATAAATTATATTATATTTAATACTTTTTGGTTTTATTTAATAATATTGTAACGGTGCCGGAGGTATCCCCCGCTGCATTTGTACCAAAGACCGGCGCCCGGCGCGATTACTTAAATAACTAGTTTAAAGCCCTAAAATAGTCCTGTACAGGATTATATAAAAAGCCAGGAGGACCCCCGGGACTTGTGGGACTTTTGGGAGGGTAATAAACCATGGCGGTAAAAACTTGGTCATAAAGATGCAACTACTATTCAATACATTATATTTTCCCCTAAATATTATATCATCGTTTAGGAATAATCCTGTACAGGACTATTCCATATTTTCTGAAGTATTGCCGCTCCTAAACAGGCAACTGGAGGTCTAACCAAACCAAACAGCTTGGTTTCAGACACCGACCATGCAGCGAGGTTATCAGACCTACTCCCCGCTACAATATTAGCGTATATACCTTATATATTAAAAATAATTTTATAAATAATACGTATAAATATTATTTTTGGTAAAATACGATTTTTGGTTAATAAACGGGAATATACTTTTAGGCCATCGATTAAAAAATAAAAAATTATTAATATATGGATATATTATATAATATAATAATATACGTATTTTTTTTTTTATTAATTTCGAGATTTTCTAATTAATACGCGGTTTTTTTTTGGTAATAATTATAACCGGGCGGGGTTTAAATAAGGCGAAAGCCTTGGCTTTGGCCCTGCGTTTTATTACCATTTTAATACTCGCCATTTTAAGGTACTTATTTAATACGGGTAATTAATACGGGTGATTAATATAATAAATAAATATTAAATATATATAAAATAAAAAAATTAATATTAGTAAAAAATTATAAAAATAATAGGAAAAAAAAAAGGAAAAAAATAGCCGGAAATATTTATACGTATATAATTTTTTTTTACCGCCTTTATAAAAATCGCACACCGCCCGCGCCTGCAATTAATTTAATAAAATTCTGCCGGCAGAATAATATTTTAATAATTTTCTGGTTTTATTTTTTTTAAAATTTGGCCCAAAATTTCCTAAAAATTTTAATACCTATAATTCCTTTTTTTTTAATTTTTTTTAATTCTTACCATATCCATTAAAACGTGCGGTATATTAAATATTAATATTAAATAAATATGGCACCGAAGTATTAATTAAAGCTTAATTTATCGGATAATCCCCATATAAAAAGATTACGAGTATGGTATACTAGCCTATTAAAAAGCCGCAAAAGGTTTATTAAGGCCAAAACGGCCTTATATTAGGCTTAATAATGCCATATTAAAAAGGTCCAAATTATTAATAAGTGGCTTATGGCCAATAAAATTAAACGAATTATAATTAAGCAATTTATTAAAATAATTATTAATTTAAAGTATTATATTAATCTATAAAAAATATATTTTAATAAAGTGGAGTAGTAATACGGTTTTACCCTTGATTATAACTCCCGAAATATAAATATCCTAATTATTTAGAATCCAAAAAATAAATTTAATAATATTTGGGAAAATATTAACGATAAAAATAAAAAATTGGTAAGAATTTTTAGGGAGGTAAAAGAAAATCGTAATACTAATAAATATATATTAACGCTTATAATAATATTAAAAAATAATACTAAAAAGCCAATATATAATTTAATTAATAAGGTTGGTTATTTTATTATATAATATATATATTTAATATAAATATTAATTTTTATTATAAAGTATTATTATATAAAGTTTTTAAATATGGTAATATATTATTATAATTCGCCTTTATTATCTTATTTTTAAGGTGTATCGCCTAATATATATACCCCGAAATATTATATTTACGGTTATTTAATTATTTTTTAAGTATATAATTAATAAACGCTAATAAAATATGCGGCCATTTTAATTATTAATAAATATTATTATAAATTACCCTATATATTTAGGCTATTATTTTTACCAGTAATTTCTTCTTAAAAATTGCGATAAGTTTTTATTACCATATAAATTTAAAATTATTAGGAATATTATATATATATAATATGGCGCTCGATTAATTAATATCCGTATTCCTAATTTGGTTAAAATTAAAAAAAAATCGTTAATGCTTAATAAGGTATTTTATTTATTGGTTATTATTATATATTAATATTATCCCCTAATTACCGCCTACGCCGTATTTTTATAATTAAACCTTCCCATTATAAAGCTTACCGCTTTATTAATCGCCGTATATAATATAAAATTATTAATTTTAAAATATTATATATTATATATATTAAGCGGGTATATTAAGTAATCCGATACCTTTATATAATATAATATATTATAATTAATAGGTAATATAACCAATCGGCCTATAATACTATTAATTTAATATTCGGATATTTTAATAAAACTAAGCGTATTAAAAATACCTATATGCGGTATATAAAACTTTAATTAAAAAAAAATATAAAATGGGAAAATATAAAATAAATTTACCGAATAAATATAAATTATAAAAAAATAATACCGATTTTTTTTTATATTAAAGTATATAAGTATTAATAAAACCATATATTAATTATTTATATTAAATAACCAAAATTATTTTATTATCCAATATTATATAATTTAATAAATATTTTATACTATTGAGAAATAGACAAAGGCATCTTACTGCTCTTATTAATAAAGAATAAGTGTCTTGGTAAATCTAGTAGGACAATAAGTACATAAAAAGTGAACACCTTATATTAGGGTAATAAATATTATAAAAAAGAACGTTGTTATTATTCTTATAAAATGCCAAGAGCTTAATCCTTATATAGGCATACGCCCATAAATAAGGAAATCTCTTATCATTCTAATCTACCTATTACTAAGGAAAAACTAAAAACTAATAATAATCCTATATAAAAAAGTAAACATTTAATGCTTCCTTTTTATTTCTCCCCAACCTTTTTATCGCAGTGGAATATAATTAAAAGGGTTTTAACACCTTATATAATAATAAATAATATGCGATTATATGTATCGCTTATTATATACCTTTTTAATGTAGGCGAGCTTTCCCTTATATCCTCGCACTTTCGAATACTGGAGAGTCTTTATAAATAACTTTATTTTTACTGCAAAGTCTTTATGGGTTGCGACTTATCCATACAATTTTATCTGTATTTAAAGTATAAAGATAATAATATTATTTAGATTAAAATCTTTCTATTCCATTAAAAAAGGTTCACGCTTCTTTTTCTTTTATTCCTAAGCGTGCTTTTCCTCCTCAGAAATAATGCTTACCACTTTACGTTTAATGGTAATCTTCTTAGCATTTAATAAAGGTTCAATTTTAACCTTCTTTACGGCTGGGGAGGGTTTATTCTTTATCTTGGTAATTAATAAAGGTTTATACTTAACCTTCATCTTATAATTATCGAACACTGCAAATAAATCTTTTATACTTTTTATATCGCTAATATTCGAATTTATAAAATCATTATATTTGGTAATCTCCTTCGCTTTTGGCTTCTTTCCCTTTATCCTAATCTTTCTCACCGAGTACTTTCGTCGATTAACTTCTTGGTTCTTCTTTATCAAATCATTATTAAACTTTTTAGCATCGATTATCGTGGATTATCCTTATACTGGTAATAAGCCTATAATTAGGAGATTCTTCCATTTTAGGAAAAAAGGTATATGCTTTTCCCATCTAATAAAATCTTTCTTTATAATAATAAAAATCCTTATATATAAATCTCCATCGCTATTATTATATATATTATACAGCTTTAAAAAATATAAGTGCCCGATTAATTAAGCAAGCATATTTCGGTTAATCTTAATACCATACTTTACCTTAGCTTCTTTAATTATTATACTTTATAGGGTAAATATCCATGGTTAATATGGCTTCCTATTAGGTCTGCTTAATTCAAGCTTATCCTTAACCGTAGGAATTTTCACCTCTTAAATATTATTATCGCTAAAAATAATATTTAATTATTAAATATATTCCTTCTTTATGAATACTGCATATAAATATATCGGGCCGATCTTAATCGCTAATTTAAAGCCTAATGGGATTAATAGCATCGCATACCTTAATCCTTTCGATATTATTTTTATCTCGAATAAACTCTTACACCAAATTATAATTTTTTAAGGAAATCCCAACCTATTATTAATCCATTTCCTAATTTTTCTTATTATTATAATACTTATTTACTATTTATTATTACCAGCTTTTTTAATCTGATAATTACCTCGGATCCTTAAAATAAAAGCCCAATCGATATCCTTTTAATCGTAAACGATCGTCGGGATAATAAAAAATACTATAAGGTATTTATATTCGTAATTATTAGCTTAATATATAATATTTCCTACTCGCAGTTTAATACCGTTAGGGAATACCAATATTATGGTAATACGATTAAAAATATTAAAAATATTATAATATAATTAAATCAAATATTCTCCCTACCTATATATTAGGTCCATTAAAGTAAAACTTAATTTCCCTTCACATTATCGATAAATTACTTCAAAAAAGTGTTCTGGTATATGGTAAATAAAAAAAATATTCTTATACTGCCTTATTCGTATAAGGGTAGAATAATAAATAAGGATTAGGGCAATTAATAAGGCAGGGGTAATAATTATACTATCCTTAATAAATATAAACATCGGTAAATTTATAATATTCTTTAATAATCCTATCGCCAAAACTATTATTTTATAGGCATTTAACCAATCTTATTTAAATATAAGGCCCTCGATTATATATAAGGTCCTTACCACTTACTTTAAATCTTAATTAATTAATCCCCTTGGTTCCATTTTAAAAATAATCTTTAAGTAAAATATAATAAAGTTCAATTATATTGGTAATCTATAAATAATACCTTTATATTTACTCTTTAATATATAATATCCCTTATAATACTTTATTATTAAAATATCCCACTTTTTAGGGTTACACGTATTAATAATAGGGAAATAATCTTTATAATTAATCTTCTTTAAAAAATCTCTGGGTAAATTAATTAAAAGACCATAATTAAATCCTTCTAGGAATACTATATATCCCATACTTGGATTAAGCTTACCATATTCCTTATAATATTCTATAAAGTCTATCTTTTTTCGAGCGAAAGGCTTCTCGTTTTTAATACCATTAGGTTAAGGCATATTTGCTTTATTATTATACATGGGTGTCCTTTTTTTAAGGATATAATTATCGGTAATTTAAGGAGGTTTATTCCAAATCCATTACCTTTTTTTAAAAAAAATATTGGGTTTAAAATATTTGGTTAATATCTTAATCGTTCGCTCGCAGGTAAGCTAATTAATCTTCGGATCTTCTTATTTAATGGCAGTTTATAAAAGTAAATGCAGGAATTAAAGAATAAAAATGGGAAAAATAAATAGGGTAAAAGGGAAGGATTATAATAGGAAAAAATAACTTAAAATATTTATATTATAAGGTAATAACTGGTTTATTTACATTATGGTAAAATAAGTATTATTTATAAGTAAATATATACCTACTCTTTAAAAATAATCTATAAAATTATCTCGACGACCATAATAAAGGTAATTAAATAAATAAACTAGATTAGCCTACTGCCTGGCATCTTTTTTTCATAACAAATCATTCCTTTTAATAAACTATTTACCTCTTTGGTTTACCTTACACGTACTTTTTTATCTTTTCTATAACCTTTTCGTATACCTAATTTCCTTTTAATTTACCATTAAGCATTTACTATTAAACCTCTTTTACTTTTCTTTTTTACATACTTAATTAATCACCTTTTCTATTACTTAATCCATTATATTTTATTTTAATAAAAGAAAGCTTCCCATCGATAATTTATTTAATAAGAATAAATTAAGCTTACGCCCTCGTCCAAATACTTAAAAAAAGATTGGCACACCCTACTCTCAAAATCTTAATGGCCGTTTTATTCCTTATATTATTTTTAACAATCCTCCCTTTACTTTCGTCCGAATTAATAATAATAAGGTCCATTTTCATAACCGTCGTTATTCCCTTGGATTCCAGCGCTTAAACGCTTGGCTTACCAATAAATCTCTTCCTCGCTTTATCGAATCATCTCTATATCCCATAAACTTTATTTGGCTTAAAGTATATCTTTCCATCTCTTATAACTTAAAAAGCAATGCTAATTTTAATCGAAATTAATTTAAAGCATTATTATTTATAAATATATCGGTACCGGTTACGACCTTTATAAAATTTAAATAATTCTTACCAATTATTTCCTTTTCCTATATATGCTCGGTCCCTCACTTATAATTTCGAAAACCCTCGGTATTATTAAATACCTAATTGGTAAAAAAAATAATACACCTTGACCAATTTTTATTGAGAAATAAAAAGGTGGCTACCTTAATTAATACATGGCTTAATTAAATAAAAAGCAGCTTCGCATTTCTACTCTTTTTATCGGGGCGTTCGGTCACACTATTAATAATTACTATCCTTATTACCAGTACAAATGGGAGACTAATACTACTGGTCGATTATATGGCCATAATAAATATCGCTACATTTGGCCTAAAGGTCGATATATTATCTTAAAGGGCGAATTCTTTAATATATACTTTAATTACGCTTAAGACTTAAAGGAATACTCCTATATGCGTTATCCTAATTATACTCGCATTACCAAGGAGAAAAATACTAATAATTAAAATAAAAACTATTTTTTTCCTCCGGGTTATAATAATAAAATATTCGGGTGGTTTTATTACCATAATAATAATTTTAAAGGTAAAAATAATAACTCATTGGTTAAACGTAATAATCGGCTTCGCATAAACAATTATTCTTAATTCATTCCAATTATTTATCCTTTTTTTAATAAACTATGGTCCATTTATACCAAACAAATAATCGATCACCTGGGTGGTAAAAATAATATTATTATTCTAAATTGGTTCTACCGCCTTGGCTTTTTCGAGCATACTCGTGGTATATTTAATCGTGCTCCTGGGGTACCAGAAATTCCGAACCCTAATTTTTAAAAGCCATTCTGGTTTATCGATAATAAAGAATTTCCCAATAAATGGGATAATCTTTAATTGCCCGTTAAAATTATTGGTAAAATCTTTAATAATGGTATCCGCAATTCTTTGCAATTATAAATCCCTATCGGTACGCCTCGTTTTATTTCTAAAATTACTGGCTCTCGTATGGGCGCACCCTTTTATTATATAATTATTAAAAATACCGCCAAAATTTATAATAACCGATTTAATATAAACCAGAATTACGGTGCCCTTATTTGCGGTAATCTTTTCCCAATAGGTTAAGAGGATAATTCCAATACTCTTTTTAATTAAAAGTAAAAGGTATTATCCAATAAGTTTAACCCTTTCGAGTTTATAAAAAATATTCCTCCTATTCCATCCAAGGTCCTAAAGCTCGCTCGCTTTAAAGGCCTTATTACGCCTATACTCACTTCCACTCCTCGTGGGTCTTCTGCTTTCCGTTCGCGGAAATTCCTTTTCGCCAAATAATTAAAGGTAAAGAATAAAGGAAAAGGAACGAAGTAATTTAAACTGGGCCTATACTATTATATTTTTTTTTTTTCTTTTTGTACTTCTTTTATATACGCGTACCCAAGTTGGCTTAGGCCTTTCTCCCCAGGTCTTTTTCGAGCACTTAAAAGGAAGAGATCTTATTTTTTAAGCCAATTAGGTATGCGTACTTTAAAAATTATTTTATATGGTTTTCTTTTTTTTTTATAATTTAAATAAGCGTAAAAAAACAAAATATAAATTAAAATATTACGCCTTTTTTTTTTATTTATACTTATTTCCGGGGTCTTCCTATAGGGCGTTTATATTATCCTTAAGGAAATATCGGGTGTTTTTTTAATTATTCGACTGGTCGCTTTACTGGTAATTCTTCTGGTTATAATGGAATTTTTCTAGGGCGTCCTACCGAACGCTTAGGTGGTGGTTCTTTTAATACTTCGGTGCTGGATCGTAGTCCTTTTTCTGGTTTTAAAAATAATAATAATCTCTTAAAATTAACATTTATTAATATTAAAAAGGCAAATATTTTATTATAGGAGAATAATAATATTATCCTTATTATTATCGATAATAATCCGGTCGTTATTAATAATAATAATATAGTTTTGGTCGTCCACCATTTAAATATATTTTAATAAAATAATTTAAATCGGTCTGGTACCACGGGGTATTTTATAAATATTCCGTTAAATCTTTCCAATAAATATAATCCATTCCTTAATCGTTCTTTTATCCTATAAGGTCCCATTCATTTATCTTAAAACTTTACTTCTTTATTATAATCTATTACTCGTACCGTATTAAATACCAATACCTAATCTATATTAGGTCCATCCTTTAATAATACCTTTCGTATCCTTTTTTATATATGCGTTAATAAATATACTGCTTTTTCTTTTCGATACTTAATAACAAGGTCTTTTGCTTATTAAACATCTTCCTATTTTCTTTATAATATTCGAATCCTCGCTTATAAAAGTTCGTCTCGATCTTTCACTTTTTTTTAATTAATAAATCTCCAAAAACCATATTTAATTTTTAATGGGAATACAGAATATCCTTTAAAAATTAACTCGTGTGAAATCCTTTTAATTAATACTCGTACCGTAAAGTTTTTTACCAAAATTATAAAAGGCAGGTTTTTATACCACTTTCCCGTTATTTTTTTTAAAACGCTCGCTAAAATATAATATCCTCCTTTTATTATACCGTTGGCTTTTAAATTATAAGCCGAAATTTAAATTTTTTAAATCCCTTTCTTTTCCAGCTTTTCGGAAAACTCTACCTTAAACTCTGGTCCACCATCTATTACCACTATATCTGGGTATCCAAATCTTATAATAATATATTCGATAAAAAACTTTACCAATTTTTTAGCGTTCGTACGTTCAAATGGTTTTACAATAATATATCCGAACAAATTATCTCGTACTTCTAATAAATATTTATATTTTCCACTTTTAGGCATATATTATATATCGAAATAAACCTTATAAAATATCCCTCCGGGTAATATATAATACGGTTTCTCTAAAAATCTCCATAAGGCGTTTGCTTAATATTTAAAATATATCTCCACCATTCTTTATATATCTTGGTAGGATTTTGGCCAATACCAATACCTCCTTAATTATTTATAAATAATATATCGCCCTTTATATCCCATCTCCAAATATGCGGCCATAAATAAACGTGCCCGTTTTTCTTTATCGTCTACCATTATCCTATCTCCAAGCCTTTTTTCCGGTTTAGCTTTCCTAATAAATTTTCTATTATTAATTTTAAACTTAAATGCTTAAATCCTAAAAAACATAAACTTACGTTTATTCTTTTTAATATCGTTTAATAACGGTAAAAATAATAGGTAACGTGCGTACATTTGGTATAAAAATAAATAAAATCCAGGTAGAATTTCCAACTTAAAATAATAATTATCGGCGATGGAAAAAAGGGTTATCGAGTTTATTTATATTATTATTATATCGATCGGATTAAAAGTCCATGGTCTATATACAATCGCATTAAATTAAGCATCGACCCATTCGTTAATATCCTCTTCGTTCTCAGCGTCCGCCAGGTTTAATAATCCTGGTGGTTTCCTTAATAATCCATCTATTACCTTATACTTTACTCCAGGGATATGCTTAACTTCGAAATCAAAATACCTCATCTAAACTAACCAGCGTATAATTAGGGATCCTGGTATATCCGATACTGCCCCATTAAATTAATACACTAAAACTTAAGCGTCCACCTTTAATAAAAATCTAACTTTATACAAATAATTCCTTAATCTCTTTATGGCCTTTAACACTGCCCTGCATTCTCTTTTTATCGCATTATATCTTTTCTCTACATTTAACCACACGCCGCTTTTATAATAAATTAAATAACATTTTCCATTTATTTCTTATATTAAAACACCTCCCCATTCTTTTAAAAAAACATCTACTACCAACATAATTTAACCATATCCTTTTTTATAATATAATAATACTAATACTGGTTATATTATAATTACTTCTTAAAAAATTCTCATTACCTTTGCCTAATTGCTCTCCCATATAAAAGGTATATCTTTTCTTAATAATTTGGTAAGGGGTTTTAAAATTTATGCATAATCCTTAACCCAAATTCGATAATAAACCACGATGCCTAAAAAGGACTTTATATCCGTAATATTTAAACATTTCTTCCATTCCCGTATTTTAATAATTTTTATTTCTTCTGGTGTACGGCCATTTATACCATAAATATAACCAATAATCACGTATAATACCTTACACCATTATAATTTCTTTCCACTAATCGTGCATTTTAATAATTCCACGTTAATTAAAACCTTATTTATATTAAATAAATATTCTGCCACAAAACGTCGCACGCTTAAAACTACGGGTATCTTTTTACCATCATATATGGTTATAGGTCCTTTAATAATTATATTATCCAAAAATGCTTAATATATATTAGAATATAACTCACCCAAAATTCGTTAAATTATTCGTATAAACTATATAATAAAATTGGTTATTCCTTACGGTAATATGCATATTTATAATAATCCGATCGCCATTATAAAGGTGGTAAGGTCCCTTAATTTTCGATTTAATAATACCTAATCGTATCCGTTAAAAAAATTAAAAAGGGATAATATTTTATTTATACCAAAGTCTTTAAAGTACTCCTTTATACCAGGGGGAATAAACGCATTTTATATGGTCTTTTTATTAATTTTCGTTACCGAATTAATTAATTTAAGTCCTTTATCCTTTTTACCTACTAAGAATCAAGGGTTTCGGTACGGTGTATAATTTTTTTTTAAAATCCCTCGATTTAAGCGTTCTTTTAGTATTTTAATTATCTTAGTCCTTAAAGCTTTTGGTATCGGGATCGATAACGCTTACCATACCTTATACTTTATTACCTTTAATATTTATAGGGGTATAATAAACCTTCGGATTAATTTATAATTTGGAAAATCCCATATTAAAACTACTTCTTTATTCTTTAATATCCGAATAAACACTTATTTCTTTTTCTTATTAAAAACTTCGCATTTTTATAAAATATACTTTAATCTTTTATTTATTAATCTCGTTCCGATTATTAAATTAGAAAACTTTAGTATAAGGCCAAAAAAATACTTTTTAAATATTAAGTCTTTTATTTTATATTATATTTTTTCCCATACCTTTCGCCTTTAATTTAAATTACCTTTAGGTATAAATCCGTTTAAGGGTATATTATCTTTTGGATAAATTTTATTAACTTTTAATTTATATATGGTATTTACCTTTAAATGATTTCTCGCTTAAATATTAAGGTTTTCGATCCTCCTCCCCAAAATCTTTTATATTTACTGGCGTTAAATCTTATCTCCTTTATATAAATATTATATAAGGATATCTCTTAACTCCAGGTATAAAATCAGTTTTATTATATTTTTAATTATAATTTAATTTATCGAATAAACACTGTATCCTTTTAAATTATATGGTAAAAAAACTTTTGCTTTATTATTACCAGTCCCCACTCTTGTCAGATACGCCACTGCGTGTTCGATACACCACTACTGCGTATCGACTGCGCCACTGCGTATCTACGGCGCCAATGCGTACTAAATACGCTATCGCGTATTTAATACATTATGGCGTAAGATACGTTATCGCGTATCTTGTACGTAATAGGTATATTTATGTATATAACTTATAAATGTGTACGGCGTAACAGGGGCAATAATAATGTTATAAATAGTTTTCCCATACGCCCTTCCAATACACCAATAATAACACTTACATAACCACCAGTTAACCTCATTATGCCACCTTTACAAGTGACTTAATTTAATCTCTTATATTTGACAATTAAGAGTCTAATTAACTCCGCCGAGTTATAATATACCTTCCTTAAAATCGATTACATAATTCCGCTAAGTTACCCCTTTATTACCAATATAAGCGATATTATTTTAAACACTCCCCTCGAGTGGGAAACCTGGGATAAGCAGTTCCGCACCAGGGCCATTAATTCCGCCCTATGGTCCAATATCGACCCTTCCATACAGGGCAAACCATTTCTTAATAGCCCCCGTATGCCTAATTATAATGATTTCCCATAGGGGAACTTATAAAGGTTTACCCAAACCATTGTGGGAGACCCAGTGGTATTCATTAAAGTATTAACTGGCCTTTTTAACTCGCAAAATGACGCGCCTGTATATATTCCAATAAGCGATTATATTAAACCAGCTTTTAATTTCCTCGAACTTAGCCTGGAATACTAAAAGGTGTACCAATTCCTTACCACGAATTATAATCATAAGCGTATATATTATAAGGAATAAAAGAAATTTATTCGAGAGTTTCGCATATGGATTATAAAAACCATAATAATATTTTACCAGAACGCTTATTATAACCCAAACGAGTTCTTATAAATTTGGTATTCCAACCTTCGCGAGCACGTTAAGCTTAACGAAATACGTATGAAAGATATAGCGGAAGACCTGTATTCCTAAGCCATCGCACCATTAAGGTATTAATTAAAAAATTTCCTTGCGTGGCTTTAGAATTAGACCGATATTATGGCAAAACTTATTAAGCGGCAATATCCAATTACCATATAATCCTAAATATGGCTACGCGGCTTTATGGCCGCTATACGCCAGGTTAAACCCTCGTGGGTTATATTCTATAAGCCGTTTTATCGATCCAGGGTTCTCGATGGTACCCTTAAATACCTAACCGTAGTAAACGATTTTAAAGACTAATTATTAAAAAAAGAGGCGGATAATAGGGGCCGTATAAGGAAAGGGGCCTTTTACTCGTAAAAAGGCCACAAGGGAAATAAGAAACGCGGACGAGATCCTTAGGGTAATATCGACAAGTCCCCCAGTAAAAAACGAGCAAAATCGAAGCCAAGATTAAAATATAGCGACCGAGCGCCTGGCAGAAATAAGTTATAATATCCCTGCCAGCGTTATTTTTATAAACCCGAAAGGTGCCTATACCTTTACCCCGAGCGCTATCCTTAAAAATGGAAGGGCTTACCAGAATTCCACACCAATATTCGAAACCACCAATCCAAGTATAAGGAATAATTAATTACCCTTTTCCCTATTAAACATATTAAGGAATTAAACGAAAATTAATTAATACGCCAAATGGCGGTTTATATGGTGGGGGATAAAACGCAAAATACCGAGGAATATTTTTTTCGAAATTTAGCCATTTTGGATTTAAGGGCTAGTTTCGATATTTTTATTAATAAATTACGCTTTCGTAATTATTACCGCTCTACCTACGGTAATTACCTTTAGGCAGGGGACTCTAAGGTCCCTATTTGGGAATATAAAACCGTATTTATTCGGGTATAAACCCCTGGTTTTATCCGATATATTAACCGGATATTAGTACTACTAAAAGTTACGCATTACCCCGGCTTTATATATAATATTATATTCCTTTGTAATTTACGTATATAAGGTTATTGGTGGGATTAAAGCCCTGGTAATAATTACCTTAGGCGTCCCAATGGAATACCTATAATATAATTCCTCGACCAGTATAGCCAGTTTATTTTAAAATACGTACCCCTTTTTTATACACGCTCGGGCCCTATATAGGGTACTTTTCCTATATACCATAAGGTTTTAAAGAAAAAATAAAACTTGTATATATTATACGCCTTGCGGAGACCATATGCCCAGGAGGTATTTAAATGGTACCTCCGTTTGGGTTACCCAGGTCCCGAGCCACTTTAAAGATTAGTTAACCATTTAATTGGCATTAGGATTAAAAGGCCTACCATAATGGAATACCAATAGTGCGCCATTAATAAAGCCAAACGATAAATCCAACGACCTTAACGAGTGTTAATTAAAGGGGCGGGTAAGCGTATAGCGCTGGATTTTTATAATTATATAAAGGGTTATAATAATAGTATAAATTTATTTTTTTTAACCAATAGGTATACGGGAATATTTTGGGATTATTACTTTAAAAACCGTAAAGACGATACCCTAATATAGGCTTTAAAGAATTTTTTTAAAATATGGGTAACCCAGTATTAATTCCCTATTAAGGTTATTAAGTTAAATAACGAGATTATTATTTAATATTCCAGGGTTAAAAAGATGGTCGAAAAAGAAGGACGCCGTATTAAGGCTTTTGCGCCATACATTTAGGCGCAAAACGGGCTGGTAGAGAGGATAGGTGGACTGGTAAAATAAAAAGCTCGAGCTATAAGAGGAAGTTTTCCTAAAGAATTCTGGCCCGAGATTATTAAATTAGCCGTTTACCTTTTTAACCGCATCCTTATATATAACCGCGGATGGTAAAGTTTATTTAAGAGGTTCTACGGCGATAAACCTTTAAATATGTATTTTAGGGTTTACGGATATATTGCCTACACTATAATAACCATAGTTTTTAAAAAGGAAGCCCGTCGTTATAAATTAAATCTAAAAGCTTGGATCGGGTACTTTATAGGGTACTTCTTAACCAATCAGTATTATATCTGGATTCCTTTCCTTTATTAAGTTATTATTACCCGAGACGTTACCTTTAATAAGTCCATAATATATAATGGGAAGGCCCAAATACTGGAGAATAACCTCCGAATCCTAAATATGGACAATATTTCCTAATTGGTTAATCGCATTATAATTAAATACCAAAAAACGGGAACTTAATCCTTTTTCCATAACGGTTTGGAAAAAGCCGATTGGTTTAATAACCCCGCTATAGAAGAGTTATAAGGGGATTATAAGAATATTATTAGGGAAATATAAGGTGTTAAGTTAATAGCCGTAATGGATGATTTAAATAAATATATAAAATCGCGCTTCGAATTATTTCCTATACCTCCCCAAATACCTTTAAGTTTAATACTTGCCGCCTTTTTTATAATTACCAGAGAGAATAACGAAGAATAATACGGCGAAAAGTTCTAGTCCTAGGAATATATATTTCTGGCGGGTATAAACGCGTACCCAGCTGTCCTAATTGGCGGCCAAGCCATAATATTAGGAGACCGTTATTGAGCGATTAAATAAGGAGCTCCTATATTACTACCCAAAATTTAAGTTTTTAAACAAGCGGATATTCGCGAGAAGGTTAAATCCGAAATACCAATCCATAAAAGTATATTAAAACCTTCTCCACGGTTTTTCCGCGATTATTTTAAGTATAATATAATGGAAAAGTTTAAATAAGCAGAAAGGCTTTATTTTAAAAGCCACGGTATGGCGTATATTTGGGACCAGATTTTAATTATAAATATCCCATATTACGTGTAAATATTAAACTGTATATGGGTATATATTTATAAGTTCACTCCCAGTGGATATTTGATTAAGTGTAAGGCACGCCTTGTTATTAAAGGAGACCAGAAAGCGAAGCATTGCTTTGGAGAAATATATACCGTTATATTAGCCATATAAAGTTTCCGCATAATCACCGCCATGGCCGTATATTATAATTTGGATATAATCCAGTATAATATAGTTAACGTATTCGCTTAAACTATGCTAAGCGAACCAGTTTATATGCGCATGGCGCCAGGGTATAAAACCCATGGTTATATTTTTAAACTCCGAAAGGCCATATATGGATTACGCAAATTATTTAAATTATGGTAGGACACCTTTATTAAAGAACTTATTAAGCGAGGTTTTAAGCCTATTCCCGACGAACCTTATTGTATGGTTAAGAATAGATTAATAGTTTTTTATTATATGGATGATTTCGTATTAATATATCCAAAGGAAAAGAGGACCGTAATCTTATAATTAAATAAGGAATTTAGAAAGCGTTTCCCTTTTATTGGAGGAGATAACCTTAAGTGGTTCCTAAATATCGAGGTTATCCGCGATCGCAAGAAACGCCTAGTTTGGCTTTCGTAGGCCACCTACGCTTAAAAAATTTATCGGTTGGCGGAGTCGGACGGTAAGCCTACCATTTTAATGGGACTGGAACGGTTAATTCCCTATAAGGGAACTGCTATTTTAGCGTAAATCCGCAAATACCAGGAGAAGGTTGGATCGTTAATATATATTGCGATTATTATACGCCTTAATATTATATATGTAACGGTATAATTGGCCAGGTTCCTAATAAACCCAGGGCCAGTACATTTTAAAGCGGCGGATCGCGTACTTAATTATCTTTTCCATAACTTTAATCAATGCTTAAAGCTTGGTGGCGTATACGATTTGGAAATATTTAATAATGCCTCCTTTACCGATAACCTTCCAGACCGCAAAAGTACCCAGGCGTATACCATTTGCTTGTTCGGAGGCCTAATTATATGGCGCTTTAATAAATAAAATACGGTTACCATCTCCTTAATAGAAGCCGAGTTATTAGCGCTTTCCCAGGCATTAAGGGAGTCGATATGCGTTAATCGCATAATTAAAGGACTAGGGATTAAGCTTTTATCCGAAAGGATTCGCATTTAATGCGATAATACATAAACGATTCGTTTTATTATAAAGGAGTACGCCCGTTTTTTAATTTGTTTCCGCCATATGGATATATATAATCATTGGTTAAGGCAGGAAATGGCCAGGAAAACACTGAATATAATATATACTCCGAGTGCGGAGATCTTTACGGATGGTTTTACCAAGCCCTTATAATAATGGTTGTTTTTTTTATTTAGGGAAAGGCTTGGGCTAGTCCCAAGGCCTAGAGAATCCTCCATTAGAGAAAAGCCGAAATAGGCAGTTTGCCATATAAGCTTTAAATAATAAGTTTATTTATAGCCTATTTATATTTTAGTTTTTCCATACTTTTAGTCTTTTGTATTTTAAATACCAATCGTTTTTATAATTTTACCATAAGTGAGGTAATAATCAGTTTATAAATCTCCTATAAGGAAATAATAAGGTTAGTATAAGGGATTTATAAGATTACTAGTAAGGATTTTATAAATAAAGTTCCGCAACTTTTATTAAATAACCGTATTATAATATTTTAAGGAGATGGGAACCAAAGTAGTAATTAAAAAGTAAATTAAGTAAAAGTAAAAATTAATGTAAATTATAAAGGCTATTATGGGCATATATTATTTAAAGTAACGAAAACTAAAAATACACGAAAATATAAAGATTAATGGCTTTACGAGGCAGTTTTAAGGTAATAGCGAAATAAATTATAGAATTAAATACGGCAAAGCTCCCTGTTCTCCTATTTTAACTCCTTAAACTCCTCTTTTATTTCCCTTTTTTCCTCCTTTAATTCCTTAACCTTTGCCTTTAAGTCCTTAACCTTACCCGCGAGGGTGGCCATACGAAGCTTAAAAAGGTTTAACTGGTCTTTTTTTACCAATACCGCCCCGCCAGCGGTGCGCTTTCTTTTTTTAATAAATGACGAAAAGATAAAGGCAGGCCCAGTATTATTATTATCGGTGCTTATAAAAGGGTCCTCCCCTTTACCACCTTAAGTGCCCAACATAGTACCCCAAACAGTATCGCTGTATATTTTAATATTATCGATATTAATGGCCCATTGGCGATTTTAAAACGTATTACGGGTATATTATTATATATGCTTTAAATAACCCATGGTAATTCGGTTATAACCCTCGTAAAAGGTGCATTTTTTAATATTAATATAATTAACGCATTTAGTAGTATATTCGTTATTGGTAATTTATTGGTTATAGAGTACCAAACCGGGCTCGTTTTTATAAGCCTTTATAATTACCAAATAATAAGCGTATGGCGCCGCGAACGGGCGGCCGGCGACCAGTACTTGCTTAACCTTATCGGACAAGACATTAAACAAATTACGCTCCTTTTTTTTAAGAACTTAGGGTAATATAAATTAATTTTTAATTGGTGCCAAGGGTATTGGTAAAAATACTTATAATTTTAATCTCCTTTCCCTTAAAAAAGGCAATACGCCTTTATACCCCACGACGACCAAAATCTTTTTTACCATTATTGGGCGTTTCCCCCATAAAACCTGCCAAAATATAATGGCGAGGTGTCTTAAAAGGCTGGTGCCTTTCCGAAGGAGAAATACCACCTTTAGCGGTATTACCACGAGGTATAATGGTAAAATTAATAGGCGAAGGCGAAAATATATTCCTAGTAATTAATTAAAATAAATTATCCAGCTGGTTAATTAAGCGGATTAGTATAGGCTTGCCAGGTTCCCAGTAGGAACCTCCAAAGGTATTAGTAAGGTATTAGGAAGGGTTATATATATTTTAAGATATTATTTTAATTGATTAATAATAATAGGTATTGTAAAGGTTATTATAATGTACTTTAAATAAGTTAAAGAATAGAAGTCTGGGTAGTAAATGTATTATAAAAAAAGGCGATTATTTATTAATAATAGTACTGTTATAATAAAAAAGTGTTAATATTATAAAGGAGTTTTTATTATATGGGAAGAAATTATGGGAGTTTTTAAAAAGGTGTATGCCTGTAGGTATTCGGCCAATTAAAGCCCCATAATGCACCAGTTTTTTACGAATCTCGAAGTAAGGTTATCGCGAAAATATATAGCCATTATAATATCCCTTACCATACACCTTTATAACTCCTTTATAATTACAAAATTATTATTATTTAATTCCCCTTTACTTTATTATTCAGAAAATACCAATATGGTACGGATAAAAAACCAAGAATTAAGGCAAATACCAATACGGTGTATAATAACTGTCCATTTTTATATTATAGTAGTAATTCATATTAAGAATTATGGGAAAATGGAATTATTCCATTAGGCCAATACCTGCCCCATATAACTCACTCCACCAAACACCTATAGGAATGCTCCAAGAAGGCGTAAAAAGGCCACAATACATAGAACCTTATATATTAAGAGATGTATAAATAAGCCTAAAAGGTTTTATTACAGGACCTTTTAAATAACCTAATTATTATTTAATTATTTTACGAGGAGTATACTTGTAAGACACAGGCAGTATACTAGTTAGAATATAAAATAGGGTAAATGGTAAGGGATTTTCTTCCCTATATTATACTCTTTTACCCCGGCCAGGGAGTATAAAATATGGCAATGGTATGGTTTTTGCCGGTTTCTTCTATACCTTTTATTCCAAATGGAATTGCCCACCAATTACGGTTAAGCGACCAGCCTTATATATATATATATATATATATGCCTGAAGGGGCGTGTTAGATACGCCATTGCGTGTTCGATACGCCATTATTGCATATCGACTGCGCCACTGCGTATTTACGGCGCCAATGCGTATTAAATACGCTATCGCGTATTTAGTACGTTATGGCGTAAGATACGTTATCGCGTATCTTGTACGTAATAGGTACATTCATGTATATGACTTATAGATGTGTACGGCGTAATAGGGGCAATGATAACGCTATAAATAGCTTCCCCATACGCCCTTCCAGTACACTAATAACAACACTCACACAACCACCAGTCAACCTTATTGTGCCACCTTTATAAGTGACCTAGTTTGACCTCTCATATCTGACAACTCTCTTAAGGCTGGCAACTATTATTTTAATTATTTTACCTTTCCCGTAATAATTAAAACTTTAATTAATTCTTTTTTAAAATATAACGTACACCTAATCCTAAATAATCCTTCTATCTTTTCGAACCATGGTAAAATTTTAATAATAAATGGTATTCCCAATATATATTGCCGGGAATTCGAATTAATATCCGTAATAAAAAACGTTATTTTAATCTTACACTTATCTCCCAAATAAACATTTATTATGGTTTTTCCAGTAAATTAATATGGTTTATTAATATTAAACACTTTATAAGTAATCGAATAAGGTAAAAAAATCAGTCCGTATTTTTTGGCCAACTTAAGTAATATAATATTATAAAATACTCCCGTATCCATAAACGTGCGATAAATTAAAAATATAATATATCCGTAATATATTAGAATTTATAGTACTTTTAATATATCTCCCAACTATATTTAATATAATTCGTACAAAAGTTCTTCTTATCCATCTTTTAAATATAAGATTTACTCAATATTATTAATATTTATCCCAATAAATTCGTAAAATCCCTCCATTTCGAAGAAAATATCTTCGTCCTATTCCTTATTATTATCGAATACTAATCCTATTTCTAATCCTCCGATTCCATCTTTAAAATTTATTTCCATTATAATAAAGTTTCCTTAAATATCCACCTTTTTTACTTTAACGACCTGTATAGTATATAATCCTATAGCTCTTAATAAATAATTGGCTAATTCTTTTACCCAGGTAAGGTCTTTTCGTACGTATTAAAAAATTAATAATCGAATAATCGGTCGGTAAAGATTTTTTATGGCTGCTTTTTTTCCTTTAAAATCTTCCCTAATATTAAAAACCACTCTTTTTCGATTATTTCTTACTTCTTTTTTATCGATAATTATTATTCTATTTTATTATTTTGGGAATGGGAAAAATCGCTTAGGATTTAATTATCTTTAATATTAAAAATAGGCCATAATTATTTTCCTCTGCGTATTTTCTTATAAAGCGGACAATGGTCGATCTTATTTAAGTACTTTAAACATTTTTAGGTTTAAATCCTAACCTTTATAATGGTCTTTTAATTTCTTAAAGGTCCTATACCCTTTCTATCTGGTTATATTTTCCTTTATTATATTTAGGTTTAATATATGGACTTCAATAAAGGTTATATCCTCCGTTATTAGCTCACTATATTTCGGGTACTTTTTTTTAAATCTTTAAAAAACTATCGTAAATAAAATCTCTTTGGCTCGAAGTACACCTAACGGATAATTAGGCTTAATATAAAGTACCCAGTTTAGGTTTTTTACAAAACCCCATGGGATATTTTCTCCTACAGGGGACTTTTTAAATCTTTTAATATATTTGGCTCCTAAAAAAGTCCATTTATAAATTTGGCCGGCTTCGTATAACCATATAAAAATAATAGCTCTTATTCCGATTCTTTTATATATCCTAATAATCTAATATTTATTAATAAAAATATAAAATTTTATTATATTTAATAACTCCGGTATATAAGTATTCCCTTTAATACCTATTTCCCATAAATTATATAATATTCCAACCTTTTAATATATTTTATTAATTATATTACTAATAATCGTTTTATAAAAGTCCATTCGATGGCCGACTTTAAAGCAATATTTATAACGCTTTCCTTTTAAGGGTGCCATCTTAATCGGTATATCTCCTATAATTAAAATCCCAACCTCTATATCGAGACTATTCGTTAATAATAAAAATAATAAAAAATATAATAAATCCGATAAATCCTAATTTTTTTTTAAATTATCCGCTACTGCATAGGCGTTTATTTAAATCTCATAAAATTCTCTGGTTTTCCTCGAAATCTTATCCTTTAAAAAAAGATTTTTCCCTAAATTTATAAAGTGCCGGCTAATCGCTTATCGAACTTATTTTTCCATATACTTTATTAAATCCTTAATATTATAAATACCTAATCTTTCCATAATTGCATTTAAACTCTTATTCTTTAATCCAATATACGTGCTTAAAAAATATATCGATTTTATCTTTTTTTCACTTTTACTCCCAAAACTTATCGATTATTTATTCTTTTACTAAAACATAAAATGGCGATTATAATCTTCCGGTAATATTCCTGTATAACGCATTCGCTCCTTCTCGCTTATCCTAAGCTTAATTAAATAAATATCGTTTACTTTACCAGTTTTCTTATATTATATAACTGCTCGGTTGCATAAGTTTTAAAGGCAATCCATAATATTTATTAATTCGCCTAGCCTATAAAAATCATTAATATCCTTTACGTCCAGCTTTTCCATAAGTTTTCCTAATACATTATATGGGATGGGTTTTAGGAAATAACTCGCGGAATCCTTTAAAAATCCTTTATTCCTTATTCTTATTAAAATCGCTCGCCAATTATTAAAATATTGCTGGATTAATTTATAGGTAAGGTCGACTTAAAAGTTTTATAAATCGGTATACTTTTTTTAAGGATTTCGATATAAAAATTCGTTTTAAAAAATAAATCGTTTTATTATTAATATTAATAACTCTCCGTAATCCGCCTCCATATCCTTTAAATCCATAATTCTCTTTTCCACCTTATTATAATAATAATCTGGTAAGTAAAATATCCGTATTATTATTCCCAAACCTATATTTACCATGGCCTGGTTATATTTAATAAGCCATAATATTGCGTTTTGACCTTTAAAATATCTTAAACCTTTTTCTTTTAATTTAGGTTTCCTACTCTTACGGGAGCACGTTATTTGGGGAAATATTTTAAAAATCTAATAAAACTTTACGGCTTTTCTTAAATCTGGGTATATATCCTTAAGCTTTTTTATCGATCGCTCGAATATATATTTATATATAACCCATATTATACGCTAATAATTATCTTGGTCCTTTATTATTATTAGCCCCGTTATTATTATATTATTCGGGTTATTAAATCTCGATAATTTGCCCCTACCGATTTATTTGCGCGATCTTCTCCCTCGATAACGGGATCTAAATCTTTCCCGATCGCTCGAATAAAATAAGGGTACGGAATTACTCCCAGTATTTCGGAATCGATTAAAAGCTTTTTTTTCCTTAATCTAAACAATGGTTTAAAATAAATTTTAAAATAATCTGGGATCGCCTTATATTAAAATGGGTAATCGGGACTTTTTTCCCCCTCCTGAATTAGGGTTAAAAAATACTCTGCGCTTTTTTTTTACACGCTTAGGCTTCGGTTTTTAAGGAGTCTCCGTCGAAGGTCCTGGCTTTGGGTCCTTTTCCTTTTTTAAAAACTATAATTTAGGCTTTATACCTTACCCTTTAGGTACGCTTAATATATTACCGGATAAATTTTATAAAAGGTATAATGGTATAATTTAGGGTAATTAGGCCTTTACACTGGCTAAGGATTAATTTATTATATGGATTCAGTCTCCTTTTAAAACTCTCCTTTTTTTATTATAACACTTATTATAAAATATTAAAAATAACTCTTTTCCTTCTTTTTATTAACTCGCTTAAACAGGAGAAACTTTTAACCCCTTTTTGCCTTTCCCTAATATAGGGAGAAACTTTCAACCCCTTATTTAATTATGGTTTTTTACCAAAACTAAACCCCTTTTTTAAATGCCGAGATTATCCGACCTCCTTTTCCTGGAATACGTACCATCCATCACTTTTTAATTTAAATAAGCCTAATCGCTTACTTTTAGGAAAAAATACAATATCGGTTTTTAAGATTATTTTACGGTTTTTTATAACCGGCTTAATATATATATACCAAATCTTTAACCCTTTATTTTACTTCTTTATTAATCCAAAACAAAAAAAACTCTTTTTACGCCCTATTTTAAGGCAATATAATAATCCTTTTTTTATATTTAATACTTAAAACATATTAGTATTACTTACTTTGGTTTTAAGCGCCCGCTTATCCAAACTTCCAAAGTCCCTGGATTCTTTAAAAATAACCGAAAGGAATCCTCTATAAAGGGGGCACCAAATAAAAAATAAACAAAGGCATCTTATTACTCTTATTAATAAAAAATAAGTGTCTTGGTAAATCTAATAGGACAATAAGTACACAAAAAGTAAACACCTCATATTAGGGTAATAAATATTATAAAAAAGAACATTATTATTATTCTTATAAAATACCAAGAGCTTAATCCTTATATAGGCATACGCCCATAAATAAGGAAATCTCTTATTATTCTAATCTACCTATTACTAAGGAAAAACTAAAAACTAATAATAATCCTATATAAAGAAGTAAACATCTAATGCTTCCTTCTCACTATATTTAAAATATTATTTTCCCCCGTATTATTCCTTATATTTAATAATCGTTTAACCTTAAAAAAAATTAATTTTAATGGTATATTTTATATTTAATGGCGGGATCGATTAAAGTTTTATAATTGGTGGAAATTAACCATTTTTTTTATAATTAAGGCTGGTAATAATCTTATATTATGGTAAATTAAACTTGGGTATTAATTAATTATATTTTAAAATAATCCGAACCAATATTTACCCGAATAAAATAAATTTTAATAAATAATCAATTAAAAATTTAATTTTCCCCACCTTATTTATTACCATTATAATTCTATTATTTCCTATTCTATAGGTGGTTTTACCAATCGGAAAACAGGTATATATAATATAAAAATATACCTAAATAATTAAAAATGCGATTTTAAAAGTATTAATTTTAATATTAAAGATTACCTAATAAATAATATATATTTTATATATTTTATTTTTTTATATATATTAATTATTATTTATTATATATAAATATTTAACCAATCCGAATTTAATAATAAATTATTAAATATTATGGTTAAAATAAACATTCCGTTTTATATTATAAAATATTTATCCTTTGCCAATTTTATTAGGTTTCTTAACCCATATATTAAAATATTATTTTAAATAATTATCGAACGGAAATTTATAATACGGTTAAAATAATATTATAAAAAATTATTAAACCTTATCCCTTAGGATTAGCTTATTAATATCTCCATTAATTTATAAATAATATTATTTAAAAACCATTCCCTTTATAAAGTATACGTATTATTTATTAATAAAAAATGGAAAGTATAAAATCTGCTTTTAAATATAATTAATACCTTAATTAATTATACGGTAATAAAATATACGCGTAAAATTATAAAGGTTTTTATAAAATTTAACCTGTATAACCGCTTTTAATTTGCGGTTACCAATAATATTAAGGATTTATTTATGGATTTACTCCGGCGGAATATCCGAACCGTTTATATAAAAAAAGATATCGAGCGAACCCCTAGGATTAGCCCAATATTTTATATATTATATATAATTTATATAATATAATTAATTATACGTAATATTTTAATTATGGTATTATTTATAAAGGTTAATAATTGGAATATTATAAATTAGGACGAATAATTTTAAATCGCGGTAAAAGAATAATAAAAAACCAAATCGAATAATAAGGCAAATTATTTAAATATAAAGGGTATTCGGTAATTATTATAAAATGCCTAACGGTCCACGAATATAATATAAATATTAATAAAGGTACGTATATTTAATTAATATATATATTTAATACCTTTTTTAATATATTTTAATAACTTTATTTAATTTATAAAATATATACGCGGTTTGCTTAATTAAAAAAAAAATTTAATATTATTTAAAAAGATTTTAGGGATATTATAAAAAATAATATAAAATTAGTATTTTTATACCCCGGCCGTATTAAGTGGAATATTAATATATTAATAATTAAATAAAGCCTGCGGATTTATTAATTTATCCAATACCTTATTACCGATTATTTTTCGAATAATTATTAAATTAAAATTATTACGGATTAAAAATAAAAATAATTAAAAATTTTATATATTATTTTTTCCCCCTTTATATATATTACTAATTAAGCCGGTTCGATATTAAATAATTTCGTATCGAATATTCCCGAAATTATAATTTATATTATAAGGTATATCGAATAATCCAAAGTACTTTTAATAAATATATAATAAATAATAATAATAAAATAAGGGCCAAAATCGGATCGGTTATTAATTTTTTTTATGGTTATATTAAATACGGGTTTATAAAAGCTTAAAAAATACCGGGAGAAATATTTATTATTATTCGATTTATTATTCGGACCGGCCATTATTTTAAATTTAATAAATAAGCCTAATCCTTATAAAACCATACCGGATAAATTTTTTTATTAGGCCATATATTTTACCATTAATTTTAATATAAATACTAATATTACCCATTATATAAAAAAATCGGTAATTAATAAAATATTAAGTATAATAATTTATATTAAATAATAGAAAATTATAATTTTTATAAATAAATCCGTTTAAAAAACTATTATAATAATATTAATATTTCGATCGGTAATAAAAAGTTTAATTAAATAAACGCGTTTAATAATAAACCCGTTAATTATAAATAAAGCGGCGTAATTTATTATTTAGGGTTTAATCCGAATATACTTATAATTAGGTAAATTAATTAATTAATATATATATATAATATAATTTATTTAATACTTTTTTATAATTTTCCCGCCTAGGTATAATATTTTGGGATTTTAATAATAATAAATTAATTTTAATAAATTCCGATGCCTGGCCCGTAATATTTTATATAATTAAACCATTAATATTATTTTTAAATAAAATTAAAATACGGGTTAATAAGTATATTATTTTAATAAAGGTAAATTAAACCTTACCATTATTCGGAATATTTTTATATTTATATTATATAAATATATTTTTTTTG
>JAKWBI020000633.1:0-26897 GCA_022664585.2 Zalerion maritima | reverse complement strand
ACAAAATACCAACTTTCTTAATAATTTAAATCGCATTAGCGATTTTCACGATATGTATGGCGGATATTACGTATTCCCACACCTTACTTCCTGCGTGGAAGTACCGGATATTAAAAAATATAACCGTATTATAATGGGTTATTTAAAGCACCTTTAATATTATACCCGTAATACTTTTTAAAACCCTTAGTGGGCCGCCGACCTTAATAATATTAAGAGGTATAGCGATACTATGTGGGGGAGTGTGCTTGGAACTTAAGGAGGTGGAGGGGAGGACCCTCTTATAAGCACCGATAACGACAATATTAGGCCTGCCTTTATTTTTTTATTATTTATTAAAAAGAGAAAGCGCACCGCTGGCGGGGCGGTATTGGTAAAAAAGAACTAATTAAACCTTTTTAAGCTTTATATGGCCACCCTCGCGGGTAAGGTTAAGGATTTAAAGGTAAAGGTTAGGGAGTTAAAGGAGGAAAGGAGGGAAATAAAAAAGGAGTTTAAGGAATTAAAATAGGAGAACCAAAAGCTTCGCCGCCTTTAATTTTATAATTTATTTCGCCGTTATTTTCAGTTTACCTTATGGAGCTATTAGTTTTTATATTTTCGTGTATTTTTAATTTCCGTTATACCTAATAATATACCCATAATGGCCGTAATAACCTTGGCTTTAGCTTTTATTATTATTTATTTTACTTTTTAATTATTATTTCGGTTCCCATTTCCTTAAAATATTATAATACGGTTATTTAATAAAAATTGCGGAGCTTTAATTATAAAATCCTTATTAATAATCTTATAGGTCCCTTATATTAACCTTATTATTTCTTTATGGGAGATTTATAAATTGATTATTATTTTATTTATGGTAAATTTATAAAAATAATTGGTATTTAAAATACGAAAGATTTAAAGTATAAAAAGATTAAAATATAAATAGGTTATAAATAGACTTATTGCTTAAAGCTTATATGGTAAACTGCCTACTTCGGCTTTTTTTTAATGGAGGATTCTCCAGGCCTTGGGATTAGCCCAAGCCTTTCCTTAAATAAAAAAAATAACCGTTATTATAAGGGTTTGATAAAACCATCCGTAAGGATTTCCGCACTTGGAGTGTATATTATATTCAGTGTTTTTTTGGCCACTTTTTACCTTAACCAATGATTATATATATTTATATGGCGGAAATAAGTTAAAAAACGGGCGTATTTTTTTATAATAAAACGAATTATTTATATATTATTATATTAAATGCGAATCCTTTCGGATAAAAACTTAATCCCTAGTCCTTTAATTATACGATTAATGTATATCGACTTTTTTAATGCTTGGGAAAGCGCTAATAATTTGGCTTTTATTAAGGAGGTAATAACCGTGTTTTATTTATTAAAGCGCCATATAATTAGGCCTCCGAATAAACGAATAATATACGCCTGGGTATTTTTACGGTTTAAAAGATTATCGGTAAAAAAGGTATTATTAAATATTTCCAAATTATATGCGCCATTAAGTTATAAGTATTAATTAAAGTTATGGAAAAAATAATTAAATACGCGATCCGCCGTTTTAAAATATATTGGCCCTGGGTTTATTAAAAACCTGGCCAATTATACCGTTGCGTATATAATATTAGGGCGCGTAATAATTATAATATATATTAATAATCCAACCTTTTTTTGGTATTTGCGGATTTGCGTTAAAGTGGTAGTTTTTTTATAAGGAATTAGCCGTTTTAATTTTATTAAAGTGGTAGGCTTGCCGTCCGATTCCGTTAACCGATAAATTTTTTAAGCGTAGGTGGTTTATAAAAGCCAAATTAAGCGTTTTTTATAATTGCGGATAACCTCGAAGCCTAGGAACCATTTAAGGTCGTTTCCTTTAATAAAAGGGAAACGCTTTTTAAATTCCTTGCCTAATTATAAGGCTTCGGTCCTCCTTTTCTTTTGGATATATTAATACGAAATTATTTATATAATATAACATTATTAATCCATGTTTAATTATATAATAAGGTTCGTTGGGAATAGGCTCGAAACCTTGCTTGGTAAATTTTTTAATAAAGGTATTTTACCATAATTTAAATAATTTACGTAATTTATATATGGCCTTTTAAAGTTTAAGGATATAATTATGGGTTTTATACTTTAGCGTTATACGTATATAAACTGGTTCGTTTAATATGGTTTAAGCGAATGCGTTAATTATATTATACTGGATTATATCCAAGTTATAATATACGGCCATGGCGGTGATTATGCGGAAACTTTATATAATTAATATAACGGTATACGTTTTTTTAAAATAATATTTCGCTTTTTGGTCTCCTTTAATAATAAGGCGTGCCTTATATTTAATTAAATATCCATTAAAAGTGAACTTATAGGTATATACCTATATATAATTTAATATTTACGTATAATATAGAATATTTATAATTAAAATTTGGTCCTAAATGTATACCATACCGTGGCTTTTAAGGTAAAGCCTTTTTATTTATTTAAACTTTTTTATTATATTATACTTGGAGTAATTGCGGAAAAACCGTGGAAAAGGTTTTAATATATTTTTATAAATTAATATTTCGGATTTAACCTTTTTACGAATATCCGTTTATTTAAAAATTTAGGTTTTGGGTGGTAATATAGGAGCTTTTTATTTAATTACTTAATAGCGGTCTCCTAATATTATGGCTTGGCCGCCAATTAGGATAACTAAGTACGCGTTTATACCCGCCAGAAATATATATTCCCAGGATTAAAGCTTTTCGCTATATTATTTTTCATTATTTTTTTTAATAATTATAAAAAAGGCGGTAAGCATTAAGCTTAAAGGTATTTGGGAAAGTATAAAAAGTAATTCGAAGCGCGATTTTATATATTTATTTAAATTATTTATTACGGCTATTAATTTAGTACTTTATATTTCCCCAATAATATCCTTATAATCCCCTTATAATTTTTTTATAACGGGGTTATCGAGCCAATCGGCTTTTTTTAAACCGTTATAAAAAAAGGATTAAATTCCCGTTTTTTGGTATTTAATTATAATGCGATTAATTAATTAAGAAATATTGTTTATATTTAGGACTCGGAGGTTATTCTCTAGTATTTGGGCCTTCCCATTATATATTATAAATTTATTAAAAATAATATTTCGGGTAATAATAATTCGATAAAGGAAAAAAATCCATATATAATATTAATTAATTAAGGAATACCTTATAAGGTACCCGATCCAAGCTTTTGGATTTAATTTATAATAACGGGCTTTTTTTTAAAAAACTATAATTATTATGGCGTAGGTAATATATTCGTAAACCTTAAAATGCATATTTAAAGGCTTATTACCGTGGAACCTTTTAAATAAACTTTACCATCCGCGGTTATATATAGGGATACGGTTAAAAAGGTAAACGGCTAATTTAATAATCTCGGGCCAGAGTTTTTTAAAAAAAAAAATTTATGGTTCGAGCTTTTTATTTTACCAGTCCACCTATCCTTTTTACCAGCCCGTTTTACGCTTAAATATATAGCGCAGAAGCCTTAATACGGCGTCCTTTTTTTTCGACCATCTTTTTAACCCTGGAATATTAAATAATAATTTCGTTATTTAATTTAATAATCTTAATAAGGAATTAATATTAGGTTACTTATATTTTAAAAAAATTCTCTAAAGCCTATATTAGGGTATTATTTCTGCGGTTTTTAAGGTAATAATCCCAGGATATTTCCGTATACCTATCGGTTAAAAAAAGTAAATTTATATTATTATTATAATCCTTTATATAATTATAAAAATCCAACATTATACGCTTGCCCGCCCTTTTAATTAATACTCGTTAGGGTTATTAGATTTATTCTTTAGCTTTATTAACGGCGCATTATTAATATTCCATTATGGTAAGCCCTTTAATTTTAACGCTAATTAAATAATTAATTAATCTTTAAAATGGCTCGGGACCTGGGTGATTTAAACGGAGGTGCCATTTAAATACCTCCTAGGTATATGGTTTCCGCAAGGCGTATAATATATATAAATTTTATCTTTTTTTTAAAACCTTATAATATATAGGGAAGGTACCCTATATAAGGCCCGAGCGTATATAAAAAAGGGGTATATATTTTAAAATAAACTGGTTATATTAATCGAGGAATTATATTATAGGTATCCTATTAAAACGCTTAAGGCAATTATTACCAGGGTTTTAATCCCATTAATAATCTTATATACGCAAATTATAAAGGGATATAATGTTATATATAAAGCCGGGGTAATACGTAGCCTTTAATAATATTAATATTCGATTAATATATCGGGTAAAATTAGGGGTTTATACCCTAATAAATACGGTTCCGTATCCCCGAATAAAAACCTTAAAATCCCTTGCCCAAAGGTAATTACCATAGGTGGAGTGGTAATAATTATAAAAACGTAATTTATTAAGAAAAATATCGAGATTAATCCTTAAATCCAGGATGGTTAAATTTCGAAAAAAATATTCCTTGGCGTTTTGCGTTTTATCCCCTATTATATAAGCCGCCATTTAATATATTAATTAATTTTTATTTAATTCTTTAATACGTTTAATAGGGAAAAGGATGGTTAATTATTCCTTATATTTAAAATGGTGGTTTCGAACATTGGCGTGGAATTTTAATAAGCCCTTTTATTTTTAAGGACGGCGCTCGGGGTAAAGGTATAGGTACCTTTCGGGTTTATAAAAATAATACTAATAGGAATATTATAACTTATTTCTGCTAAGCGCTCGGTCGCTTTATTTCGATTTTGGCTTCGATTTTACTCGTTTTTTATTGGGGGACTTATCGATATTACCCTAAGGGTCTTATCCGCGTTTTTTATTTCCCTTATAGCCTTTTTACGAGTAAAAGGCCCCTTTCCTTACGCGGCCCCTATTATTCGCCTTTTTTTTTAATAATTGGTCTTTAAAATTATTTACTACGGTTAGGTATTTAAGGGTATTATTAAGAATCCTGGATTAATAAAACGGCTTATAAAATATAACCCACGAGGGTTTAACCTAACGTACAACGGCTATAAAACCGTATAACCATATTTGGGGTCGTATGGTAATTAAATATTACCGCTTAATAAGTTTTGCTATAATATTAGTCCAATTTTAAAGCCATATAAGGAAATCTTTTAATTAATACTTTAATGGTGCGATGGTTTAGGAATATAGGTTTTTTGCTATATTTTTTATACGTATTTCGTTAAGCTTAATATGCTTATAAAGGTTAAAGTATTAAGTTCGTAAGGACTCGTTTAAATTATAATAGGCATTTTGGTAAGGTATTATTATAATTTTTATCATTTATACACAAAGCTTTCGAATAAACTTTTTTTATTCCTTATAATATATACGCTTATAATTATAATTCGTGATAAAAAGCTGGTACGCCTTTTAATATTTTAGGCTAAATTCGAGGAAATTGGAAGCTGGTTTAATATAATCGCTTATTAGAATATATATAAACGCGTTATTTTGCGAATTAAAAAGGCCAGTTAACGCTTTAATAAATACCACTGGGTTTCCCACGATGGTTTAGGTAAACCTTTATAAATTCACCTATGGGAAATTATTATAATTAGGTATACGGGGATTATTAAGGAGTGGTTTGCCTTACGTGGAAGGGTCGATATTAAATTATAGGGCGGAATCGATGGCCCTGGTGCGGAACTGCTTATCCCAGGTCTCCCACTTAAGGGGCGTGTTTAAAATAATATCGCTTATATTAGCGATAAAAGGGTGATTTAGCGGAGTTATATAATCGATCTTAAGGAAGGTATATTATAACTCGGCGGAGTTAATTAAACTTTTAATTGTCGGATATAAGAGGTTAAATTAGGTTACTTATAATGGTGGTATAATAAGGTTAACTGGTGGTTATATGAGTATTATTATTGGTATATTGGAAGGGCGTATGGGGAAGCTATTTATAGCGTTATTATTGCCCTTATTACGCCGTACACATTTATAAATCATATACATAAATGTACCTGTTACGTATAAGATACGCGATAACGTATTTTACGCCATGACGTACTAGATACGCGATAGCGTATTTAGTACGCATTGGCGCCGTAGATACGCAGTGGCGCAGTCGATACGCAGTAGTGGCGTATCGAACACGCAGTGGCGTATCTAACAGGAACCCGTAATTATTATAAAAAAGTAATTAATAATATACGAAGGGCGAGAAAGCGGATAAATTGGTAATATTAATAAAAACCAGAAAACTTTTCCTAAAGTTTTTCGGATCGCGGGGCGCGGTTTTTTATTATAAATTAGTAAAATATAATGGTACGGAAGGTATTTCCCGTTATATTTATACTAAAAACCGGCGCCCGGCGCAATTACTTAAATAATTAATTTAAAGCCTTAAAATAATCCTGTATAGGATTATATAAAAAGCCAAGAGGACCCCCGGGATTTATGGGACTTTTGGGAGGGTAATAAATCATGGCGGTAAAAACTTGATTATAGAAATATAATTATTATTTAATACATTATATTTTCCCCCAAATATTATATTATTATTTAGGAATAATCCTGTACAGGATTATTTTATATTTTCTAAAGCGTTACCATTTTTAAAAAGGCAATTAAAGGTTTAACCAAACCAAATAATTTAATTTTAAATACCGATTATATAACGAGGTATATTAAACCTACTCCTCATTATATTTTTTAAAGGTTTAACCAAAATTTATAAATTTAAGTTTTGGTAATAAGCCTGCGTTTTTTAAGATTAAAATTTAAAAAAACCTTTTATTATTCTTTCCCCTTAATTAATTTGGATTAATAATTATAATTAGGGAATAATACTGTACGGGATTATATTAATAAATATAAATAAAAATCCACGGAAATTATTATATTAAAATGGGAGAACCCTTTTACGGTATACCGGTAAAAAGTTCGTAATATTTATATTATAAGGAGTAAAGCGGATATTTATATTATAATAAAATTAAAAACCAATTAATATATTACGCTATATACGCTTAAAAAATTACGCAAGCTGTATTCCTTAAGGGGGGCAGCCTTTTTCTTACGGTGGCGAAAGTATAATATCCGGCTAAAAATAAACTGCCCCTAGGATAAAGTAAAAACAATAAATTAGGGGTAATAATAAGCGAAGCTGGGCAAACCTATATAATATATAAAACTTAAAAGCCTTTCGGAAACCAACCACCTATACTTTAAATAATTTATTATTACGGAAAAGCCAGGGAATATATTTTAAAATAAAAGGAATAATACGGAAATTTTACGGCGCTATAGGATTATCCTGGCAATATTATAAACCTATAAGGGCCAAAAATAAATAATAAAAATTCGATTTCGGAATAGGCCCGGTACCGGTTAAAAATGCGTATATAATCGAGGTAAAAGGGCTAAAAAAGAATTAGGCTTCGAATATTAAATAAAATTATATATCCTTATTATATCCTTATAAACGAAATAATAAAGATTAATAAATAATTAAACCCCCATTATATTACGGAAATCCGGCGTAAAATTAAGGTACGATTTAATAAAGGAACTTTTATCCGCTTGGTTATAAAAAAAAAAAAAGGGATTATTAAGGGTATTAATATATATAAGGAAAAGCAGGATTATAATTTTATTTTTAAATAAAAGGAATATTTTTATAAGCCCAGTTTAAGCTTTAAGGGTATTACGGTTATAAAGGATTTTAAAAATTATATGGCGAAGGGATAATTTACGTAATTCCGGTTAAGCTTAGGATAAGGGGGAAAATAATAAAAATGCCCTTTTATTTTTAAAAGAAATTTTAAAAAAAAAGGGTATTGGGTTAATTAAAATTACCGCGGAAATTTAGGGGCTAAATAAGGCGCCCCTAAACTGGCCCGTATTATAACCCTACCTATGGTTATAAAAAAAATCCTAAAAATTATATAATAAAGGGATAATTTATATAATTCCGGTTAAGGGGATAATAATATTAAGGTGGAAATTACGCAGGTATTTTTATCCGATCTGGGAAAAAGCAGGCAAAATTAAATAATATTAATATTTTATTTATAGGTAAAAGGGAGTATATAATAACCGGGCTTGGTTTACGGGGGCTTATTATAATTATAAAGGATCCTAAAAGCTGCGTAGCGAAGGGACGATTAATATAATCCCGGTTAGGGCCCCATAAATAAAAACAGGAATTATAAAATACCTTTGCCGCTTTTTAAAAAATATAAAAAAAAGGAAGGATTAAAACCGCCAAGCGCTCCAAAATACAGGGGGAAATTAATACCAGTTTTTATAACCAATAAATCGTTTTTTAAAAGGAGGCCTTATTATATTATTTTTTAAATTAAGTTTTATTTTTTATTATAATTATTAAAACCCGTGCCTAATTTAACGGATACCAGGGGAAATATTCCTTAAAGGGTTTGGAAAAATATAAATCGCCTATCCAAATTAAAATCGATCCCTTTTTAAAGGAATTTAAAATAAGGGTAATTTTATATAAGCCTTATTAAAAAAATAAAAAAAAAATCTTGAAAACCAAACTTATTTGGGAAACATTTAGGGTCCCACGTTTTATTACGATCGGGCCGTAATAAAAGGAAAATATGGCGATTATAATAATTTATAAATTATAAACGCCAAACCTATAGGCTTTTATTTATAAAATTATAAATAATTCCTTACCCTTTAAAGGCGCCTAATTTCCTTTATTTAAAAAAGCGGTTAAAGAAAAAATAAATATACGGTAAGGAAATTAATTTAAAGTTTAGGGGAAGGTAAGGCGAGGCCTTTTAGCCTAAGCAAATTAACCAATATTACGCCCGGCCTTATAAAAAGCCGGCAAATTAATAATTACCAGGAGCGGATTAATTAATAATAAGGGGTAAGGAAATTAAGAAAAACGGTAAAGCGGTATACCTACGAAGCCTAAGATTTTTAAGCATAAAGCGCGGGATATAAGGAGCGGGATTTATTAAAGCCCCGGAATAATAATATTAATACCCGGAGAATAAAAAGGTAATTATTAAAAAAATTATATAAGTTTTTTATTTTAAATTATAAAAATCTTATAATTATATTTAAAAGGCTTAAAAAGTATTACTACCACCACCACCTTTAATTTTAAAAAATTATTTATAATTCATTAATTTAAGGCTAAAAAGGAATAATCCTATATTATATTACCCTTTAAAAACCTATTTAAATCCTAACTTTTTTCCTATTTTTTATAAAACTTTCTAATTCTTAAAAAAATATCCCTTATTTAAAATTTATTATATTATAATTTTACGGCAAGGCGCGGCGAAGGCTTTTTTATTAAAATATTATTACGGTAAAGGAAGATAAAAAACGCCTTATAAATAGGCCTTAGGCCTAAAAATTATTTTTAAAAGTAAAAATACCGGAGGGCGCCGATAAAACCCAAACCTTTTTATATAAACGAAAAGCCGAATAATCGCCCCCTAACCCTTCCTTATTTAAAATCCCGTTATTAAAAACCCTTATTATATTAATACCCCGGGCAAAATATAATATAAACGTTTCCCTAATATTTTAAAAAACAAAATAAAGATTATTCCCCTGCCAATTTATAAAAATAATATTTAATAATAATTAATATAATCCCCATAAAATAAATTAATATATTATAATCCGATTACCGTTACCGTTCCCTAATATATAGGGAAGCGTAATATTTAGGGAAAATAATATTTCCTAATATACGCGTTAATTAAATCGAATATTTAAATAAGCAATACTTATAAATAATATGTAAAAAATAAACTATATTATATAATATTATATTAATATTTATACCGAATTAATCGAATCGCTTATTATAAGAAAAATATAAATTAAAGTAAAAAAGGCCTTAAAAACGGAATTCGTAAATAGGGATACCTTTTAAAAAGGCCGTAATATAATAAACCTGGAAAGCTTTACTTATTAAAACTGGCTTATAAAAAATATTAATTAATAACGGTTATATATTACGGGATAAAAACGCCGGCTTATTAAATATAAAAAAAACCATACGGGGTATATTAATAATATTATTTTATTAAACGCATTTTTAAATACCTTCGATAATATATTATAGGCTTAATTATACAGTTTTATAAGGATTATAAATAATAACCTATACCTTAAAATATATAAGGAATTTTTCCAAAAATTTAAAGCCTTTTTAAATTAGCGTAAAAAAATAATAAAATTATTTAGGAATAAATTTTAATAGGAAAAAAGAGGAATTACCGCCCGCGCTAAAGAAACCGCGCATAATCTTATTAATTCCCAGTTTTAATAAGCCAACCGATACAATATAATTAAAATAGCCTAAAGGAACCAAACCGACCCCCGCGATTTACCGCCCGCGCTCCGATTATAAGGAAGCGATAAAGTCCTTATTAACCGATTAATTCTGCCTAAAATAATTAAATAAAACCTAAGTAATAAGCTAAATACTTTAAATATGGCTAATATATATATATTATTAAATTAAAAAATAGGCGAAAATATAAAATTAGTATTGGATAATAATAAAACTAGGGAAAATAAGCCTTAATATAAAAACCATTATATGTATAATCCTGGTCAGGCTTATTAAACTGGACGGGATTATATACGGGAACTTTATTATATTTAAGCCGAATTTCCCTAAAAAACCAGTATAATTTTTTTGGAAATTTTAAAGGTATAAACACTCCTTATATTAATAACCAGTTTTAATAAAAGGCCCCAATACTAAACCAAGCTAATAAAATATTATTAATGTTTAGGAAATAATTATATATTATATAATTATTATAACGGTGCCGGAGGTATCCCCCGCTGCATTTATACCAAAGACCGGCGCCCGGCGCGATTGCTTAAATAATTAGTTTAAAGCCCTAAAATAGTCCTGTATAGGATTATATAAAAAGCCAAAAGGATCCCCGGGACTTGTGGGATTTTTGGGAGGGCAATAAACCATGGCGGCAAAAACTTGGTTATAAAAATATAATTATTATTTAATATATTATATTTTCCCCCAAATATTATATTATTATTTAAAAATAATCCTGTATAGGATTATTCCATGTTTTTTAAAGTATTACCGCTCCTAAATAAATAATTAAAGGTTTAACCAAACCAAATAGCTTAGTTTTAAATACCGATTATATAACGAGGTTACTAAACCTATTCCCCGTTATATTTTTTAAAGGTTTAACCAGGATTTATAAACTTAAGTTTCGGTAACGAGCCTACGTTTTTTAGGATTAAAATTTAAGGAATTCCTTTATTATTTTCTCCCCCTAATTAATTTGGATTAATAATTATAATTAGGGAATAGTATTATACGGAATTATATTAATAAACGTAAATAAAAATCCGCGGAAATTACCGCGCCGAAATGGAAAAACCCTTTTATAATATACCGGTAAAAAATTCGTAATACTTATATTATAAAAAGCGGAAGCGAATATTTATATTATAATAAAATTAAAAACCGACCAATATATTGCGTTATAAGAACTTAAAAAATCGTATAAATTATACTTTTTAAGGGGGGCAGTTTTTTTCCCACGATAGCGAAAGCGTAATATCCGGCTAAGAATTAATTACCCCCAAAATAAAATAAGCATAATAAATTAAGGGTAATAATAGGTAAAATTAAATAAACCTGTATAATATATAAAGCTTAAAAACCTTTTGAAACCTAATTATTTATACTTTAAACGATTTATTATTATAAAGGAACCAGGGAATATATCCTCGAAAAGAAAAAATAATGCGGAAACTTTACGGCGTTATAGGATTATCCTGGCAGTATTATAAACCCATAAGGGTTAAAGCCAAATAATGGGAATTCGATTTTAAAATAGGCCCGGTGCCGATTAAAAGCGCGTATATAATCGCGGTAAAAAGGCTAAAAAGGGATTAGGCTTTAAATATTAAGCAAAGCTGTATACCTTTATTATACCCCTATAAGCGAAATAATAAAGGCTAATAAATAATTAAACCCCTATTATATTACGGAAATCCGGCGTAAAATTAAGGCGCGATATAACGAAAAAGCCTTTATTTATTCGGTTATAAAAGAAGTAAAGGAAGGGATTATTAAGAGTATTAAAGCGCATAGAAAAAAGTAGGATTATAGTTTTATTTTTAAATAAAAGGAATATTTTTATAAGCCCAGTTTAAGCTCCGAGGGTATTACGGTTATAAAGGATCCTAAAAACTATATGGCGGAGGGGCAATTTATATAATTTCGGTTAAATTTAAAATAAAGGGAAAAATAATAAAAATACCCTTATATTATTAAAGGAAATTCCAAAAAAAAGGGATAATTAGGGCTGGTTAAAACTACCGCGGAAATTTAAGGGCTAAATAAGGCGCCCTTAAACTGGCCCGTATTATAATTCTACCTACGATTATAAAAAAAATCCTAAAAATTATATAGTAAAGGGATAATTTATATAATTCCGATTAAAGGGATAATAATATTAAGGTGGAGATTACGGAGGTATTTTAAACCGATTTGGGAAAAAGCAGGCAAAATTAAATAATATTAATATTTTACTTATAAATAAAAAAAAATATATAATAATCGGATTTGGTTTATAAAGGCTTATTATAATTATAAAGAATCCTAAAAATTATATGGCGGAAGGATAATTTATATAATCCCGGTTAAAACCCCGTAAATAAAAAATAGGAATTATAAAGTATTTTTACCGTTCCTTAAAGGGTATAAAAAAAAAAAAGGATTAAAACCACCAAGCGTTTTAAAATATAAAGGAAAATGGATACCGTTTTCTATAATTATTAAATCGTTTTTTGAATAAAGGCCTAATCCCCACCGTTTTTTAAATTAAGTTTTACCTTTTATTATTAATATTAAACCCCGTGCCCGAGCCTATAAATACCAGGGGAAATATTCCCTAAAAGGCTTGGAAAAATATAAATCGCCCGTTTAAATTAAGGTCGATCCCTTTTTAAGGAATTTAATATAAGGGTAATCCTGTATAGGCCTTGCCAGAAAAAAGGAAAAAAAGATTTCGAAAACCAAATTTATTTGGGAAAAGTTTAAGGGTCCCACGTTTTATTACGATCGGACCGTAATCAAAGGGAAATATGGCGATTATAATAGTTTATAAATGCCAGACTTTTAGGCTCCCACCTATAAAACCATGGTTAATTCCCCACCCCCCTCCAAGGGCGCCTAATTTTTTTTACCCAAAAAAGCGGCCAAACGGGGGGGGATAAATATACGGTAAGAAAATTATGGAAGGTTTAAAGCTTAGGGGAAGGTAAGGCGAGGCCTTTTAGCCTAAATAAATTAACCAATATTACGCCCGGCCCTATAAAAAGCCGGCAAGTTAATAATTACCAGGAGCGGATTAATTAGCAGAAAGGGGTAAAAGCAATCGAGAAAAACGGTAAAGCGGTATACTTATAAAGCCTAAGATTTTTTAACGCAAGGCGCGGGACGCAAGGGATAGGATTTATTAAGGCCCCGGAAGGATAATATTAATACCCGGAAAATGGGAAGGTAATTATTAAGGAGGCTATATAGGTTCCCTATTTTAAATTATAAAAATCCCACGATTATACTTAAAAGGCCTAAAAAGCATTACCATTATTATTATTTTTAATTTTAAGGGACCGTTTATAATTCTCCAGCCTAGGGTTAAAGAAAAATAATCCTATACTGCATTACCCTTTAAAAACCTGTTTAAATTCTAACTTTTATAATCCTTTCCATTTTTTATAAATTATTTTATTTTTTAAAAAATTATTCCATTATTTAAATTTATTATATTATATTTTTAAAATAAGGCGCGGCGAAGGTTTTTTTACCAAAATATTATTACGGTAAAGAAAGGTAAGAAACGCCTTATAAATAGGCCTTAGGCTTAAGAACGATTTTTAAAAGCAAAAATACCCAAAAGCGCCAACGAAGCTTAAACCTTACCATATAAATAAAAAGCCAAGCGATCGCCTTTTAACCCTCCCTTATTTAAAATCCCGCTATTAAGAACTTTTATTATATCAATGCCCCGGGCAAAATATAATACGAATATTTCTTTAATATTTTAAAAAATAAAATAAATATTATTTCCCGGCTAATCCGTAAAAGTAATATTTAATATTGGTTAATATAATCCTTATAAAATAAACCAATATATTATAATCCGATTACCGTTACCGTTCCCTGGTATATAAAAAAGCATAATATTTAAGGGAAATAATATTTCCTAATATACGTATTAATTAAATCGAATATTTAAATAGGCAGTATTTATAAGCGATATATAAAAAATAAATTATATTATATAATATTATATTAATATTTACGCCGAATTAATCGAATCGCTTATTATAAGAAAAATATGGATTAAGGTAAAAAAGGCCTTAAAAACGGAATTCGTAAATAGGGATACCTTTTAAAAAGGCCGCAATATGGCAAACCTGGAGCGCTTCGTTTACCAAAACTGGTTTATAAAAAATATTAATTAATAACGGTTATATATTGCGGGGTAAAAACGCCGGCTCGTTTAATATAAGAAAAACCATACGGATTATATTAATAATATTATTTTATTAAACGCGTTCCTAAACGCCTTTAATAATATATTATAAGCTTAATTATATAATTTAATAAGGATTATAAATAATGATTTATACCTCGAAACCCACGAGGAATTTTTCCAGAAGCTTAAAGCGTTCCTGGATTAGCGTAAGAAAATAATAAAGCTGTTCGAAAATAAGTTTTAATAAAAAGAAAGAGGGACTACCGCCCGCGTTAAGGAAGCCACGCGTAACCCTATCGACCCCTAATTTTAATAAGCCAACCGATACGATTTAGTTAAAATGGCCTAAAGGAATTAAATTAACCCCCGCGATTTGCCGCCCGCGCTCCGACCATAAAAAAGTGATAAAGTACTTATTAGCCGATTAGTCCTGCCCAGAGCAATTAAATAAAACCTAGCTAAAAAGCTAAATACTTTAAGCGTGGTTAATATATATATATTATTAAACCAAAAAATAGGTAAAAAAGTAAAGTTAGTATTAAATAATGGTAGAATTAGGGAAAATAAGCCTTAATATAAAAATTACCATAGGTATAATCCTAATTAAACCTATTAAACTGGACGAGACCATATGCGGGGATTTTATTATATTTAGGCCGAATTCCCCTAGGAAATTAATATAATCCCTTTGGAAATTTTAAAGGTATAAGTATTCCCTATATTAATAACCAGTTTTAATAAAAGGCCCCAATATTAAACCAAAATAATAAAATATTATTAATGCTTAAAAAACAACCATATATTATATAATTACCTATGGGATATTTAAAATTAAATTAACGGAATCCTTTATAAATACCCCTTTTATTAAATACCAGGATGGGATTTTAAAAGGAACGAATATAATACCTGGCCTATTAAAACGTTTAATAATATAATTATAAAAAAAATATTAATAAAAATAGTATTTTTACGGTATTATAAATAAAAAAAGGTGCCTAAGGATTGGTACGATTAAGTATAAAAGGCCTTAAATATAATTATAAAAAACCCCTAATTTTTAAAAAATACGCCTGGCCTAATTAATAAAAAGGACCAGGTACCTTAAATACGTTAATTATAAATAAACCTAACCGATAAGGTTTACAAAATCCTTAAAAATAATAATATTTAAAATAATTAATTATTTATTATAATAAAAGGTAAGGTAATAATGGTTAAGGAATATTTATAGGAAAGCTGGGAGAATATAAAAGCGGAAATAATAATGGAAGCCCTTATTATTAATGTTTATAATAAAACGGTATAATCGGTTTTTAATTATAATTAGGAAGGAATTAAAAAAGGATAAAATAGGCCTTTAAAAAAAATAAAAGTGGAAAATAAAGTTAAAGCGGTTAGGGAAAAAAAAGGCGCCAAAGGAAAAAAAAAGGATTTTGACCATAAAAAAATATTGGGCGCGATAAAGGAAAAAATAAAATGCAATATATAGGAGGAAAAAAAGGCACCCTTAAGTAATAAGCGTAAGGACCCCTTAAAGTTTACGGACCTAATTTTTTAAAAGGTAATAAAAAAATAATTCGTAAAAATTATAAAAAGGCCTTACGGGTTAACGATTATGGAGGTATTATAAGTATTATAATTTATAAGGATAACCTTATAAGAAAAACTGATAAATAAAATAAGGGTGGAGGAAATTATTAATAAAATTATTTATAAGGGTAAAAAACCAAAGGAATACCGATAGGTAATCCTAAATAGGCCTAATATTTATTAGGTAATTAAAATAAAAATACGCTTTATTAATAATATACCCCCGAAAAAATTAAAGTTTATAAACCTTATACGTATTTAATTATATTAATAATATAAGTGTATAAATTTTAGGGTCCTATTTATAAGCCTACCAGAAGGCCTAAAAGCGGTAATATTAAAAGGAAAAAAGGTAATCTTTTATTTAATTAATATTCCTAATTTATTAATATTAATTCCCTTAATAATCCCCTTTTTCCTTTACCCGAGCCCGTATTTATTAATATATATAAAAGGGCCAAAAAATAGGCTGGCCAGGGTTATTATAAATATAGGCGCGGAAATTAATATTTTAAAATAAACCTATACCCAGGAACACGGCTTTAAAGTTTACCAGGCGCGAGTTACGTTTTCCGGTTATAATAATTAAAAAATTAATTTAGCCTTGGTTATACGGCAATGGGTGCACGTTTTTTTAAAACCTAAACGTATTATATAAAACTTTTTCGTGCTAAAAGAAAATCGAAAAGGGGCCCTAAAAGTAATATTAGAAATGCCTTTTATTATAATAACGGGGTGGAAATAACGCCATAATAAAAAGCGTAATATATTAATCGGGAAGCTTAAAATAAGGGGGAATAATTATATTATTATTATTATAAATTTAACCTTAAAAAGAAAACGTAAAAAAATACTCCGTAATATTTATCCCTAGGGAATAAAGGTTTTTAGGAAAATATAAGAAGCCTTTATAATTCGACCAATAAAAAAAAAAAGGCCAGTATAAAATTAGGGAAACCCCGTACTGGTAAAAGCAAAATCCCTACTTATATAATGGAAGTTTTGGATTCGGATAATGAAAAAATAATAGCCTAACTTTTTATAAAGGAAATTAAGCGCCTTATAAAGAAGTTTAAGGAGGATATACCTATGGAGGGGTATATTAATGGGCCGTAAAAAAGGGAGAACCTTTTAAATAAAAAGATTTGGACCGGAAAACCAAATATAAAGGTTGCCCTTTATTAATTAAAAGGGTAAGGGCGTAGAAAGCCTTATAATTACCCACGGAACCCTAATTATAAAAAAGAAATTACCAGAAAAAGGTTGGACGTTTTCCCAGAAAAGTATTATAAAGGTAATAATCGGGAGCTGCGAAATAATAAAAGGAGAATACGAGATTTCGTTATTAATAAAATCCTAGGCGTTGGCGAAGCCCAAAAGGCATTTCCCCTTAATAATACTAATATTATTAATATTTTTATTATATATAAGCGTATAGCGGATAAAATAAAGCCCGTGGATACTTAAATAAGGCATAAAGCGGCCCCCGTAAACCCGGATTAATATAAGAAAAAGTGGGAAAAAAATAAGCCATCGGAAAAAAATCGTAATAATATTAAATAAAGCGAATATATTTACCTATAATTATATAAGGTAGGGTGCAGCGGCACCAGGCTTATATTGAAAAAAAAAAAAAAAAATTTAAAATCCCTCGGGGAATTATAAGGGGAAAAATAAAAAATATTTATAAATATATTTATAAATAAAAAATAAGTATTGGTATAATCCTGGGAATATTTAGGCAAAATTAACCTTAATATAACCCCTCCCCAAAAAATCGATACGGTACCTTATATAAGGTGGTAAATTAAAAGTATTCCCATCCCTAAGGTATTAATAACGGTAATAATCGAAATACTCGAAAAACGAAAAAAAAAGGGGGTGATTAAGCTAAATTAAGCGGCGTACCGCAACCCCTGGTTCTTAATTAAAAAGAAAAATAAAAAATACCGCTTAATTAATTTAATAAAAAGGCTTAATTTAATTATAATTTATAATATTTTTATACCTTTAATTACCGATAAGTTTATAAAAAATATAACCTATTACCAGTTTATTTTATTCCTGGATTTTTACTCCGAATATAATTAAATGGTGCTTAATTTAAAATCCCGAGATTTTATTACCTTTATAATATTCGCCGGCCTATTTAAAATAACCACGCTTCCGTAAGAAAAAATAAATAATATTACTTAATTTTATAAAATTATTTTTATTATTCTCCTAGGTTTTATTTTAATAATATACAAAATACTTATTAATAATATTACGGTTAAAGGTTTTATTATTATATATAATAGGCGAGAAATTTACCCAGGGGTACGGTAATACGTGGCCGAATATATTAGGAATTTGGATTAAATATTATTATAAAATAAACTAGCCGGGATTATAATTTTTATGGTTAAATTTAAATAATATTAAAAATTAATCATAATAATAGGTTTTATATACGGAACGAATGGCCGTAATTTTAAATAGGCCAAGGTTATTAAAATTAAAAAATAAACGGTTTTTAAAAATATATTAAATATTAAAAGATTTATTAATATGGTGGTTTTTTACCGAATATTTATTAAGGATTTTATTTATATTACTAAACCTTTATACGAATTTACCCGTATAAGGGCGTAGTGTATTTAAAAGGAGAAGTATATAAAAGTAACGGAGATTTTTAAATAAGCCTTAATATTGCCCCTAATTTTAATTAAAATTAATTACTCCCTAAAGGCAGGGCGTATTATTATTAAAGTAAATGCATTAAAAACCGGATGGGAAGTATGGATCGGCCAAAAAAGGGAAGGGAAGGTCCTAATAGCGAGGTATAAGTTTGGTTATTAAAAAGGAGCCGAAGGAATATATTATTCGGCCAAGCTAAAATATAAGGGGCTATTTATAATTTTAAAACGATTACGGAATTACTTATATAATGTGTATTTTACCCTTAAAATGAATACGATTAATATAATATATTAATTTAATAATAATATTATTAATTTATCCGGAGCATTTATTATTAAATGGATCGTATAAATACGGTAATTCGATTTTAATATAAAGTATATATTAGAAAATAAAAATATTATGGTAAATGCGTTATTATAAAAACCCCCAGGACCTTTAAATAAAAAAAATAATAAATTAGAGAAAAATATTAAAAATTTTATTAATATATAATTATATATATTTAGGGTTATACAGGATTAAAGGGATATTAAAATTTTGGGAGAAAAAATATAAAGCGATAAATTTTAAAAAATAATATATTTCCTTATTATGTTAAAAAAACCAAGTAATATTTTTTAAAAATTATTCTTTTATTAAAAAAGGAAGGCTTTAAATTACCTGGTAAGGGACCAGAAGTTTTGGCGTAAAACCTTAAAGGGTAAATTATAATTATAATTAATAATCGACAATAATTAAAGCCGGAAATATATTATTTAAAATAATTATATTTATAAAGGGTATAAAGGACGGAATACCATATTTAATTTTATTATTTAATATTATTATTAAAAAGAATAATAAAAACAGGTATAAAAGGTATTAAGAATTTGCCCAATTTATTAAAAGCGAAACCTTTAAAGGCCTAAAATACCGTTAAAAATTTTTAATCTTATTTTAATCCCCTTTTTTAAAATTTCGCTCGATATTTTTTAAATACCACCAAGGAAAGGGTATATTTATATTATATAGGCCAAATATAATTTAATAGGATGGATTAAAGGGCGACCATTATAAAAAGCCACCGTAGGGTAAATGGCCAATTTTATTTGGTAAAATATAATTTATAAATATGGGATATATGGGAAATTAATAATTAATGGAGGATTAAAAAACCGAGGATTTTTGGATAAGTTTATAAAATAAATAGGCCTGGCCAAGATTACGGTATTGGCGTATAATTTATAATTGTAAAGGGGAATAAAACACCATTATTTAAGTATTAAGGATATATTATTAAAATTAGGCGGTAATTAAATTAACGCGTACCTAGGGGTATTAATAGTATAAAGAATTATAATAAATCAAATTATAGGATTTTCCCTATACGTATTATTATACGGTTAAAAAATGGTCACCCTTATTAAAATGGCGCTCCTTACCTGGAAAATAATTAATTAAAAAGGTAATATACCGTACGCGGATTTTTTGGCGGAAAAAAGCCGGGCAATAAAACGGAAAAAAACGGACTTAGCGGACGCAGCCCAAATCCTATAACGGAATAGGGAAGCCAGGGCTAAATATATGGATAAAAAAAATAACGGGAAAATAAGAAAAATCCCATTAAAAAAAGGGGATTTAATATTACGATGGATATTAATTATAGGGGTTAAAAGTATAAAGAATAAATAAAACCCTTAATAAATAAAACCCTATATTATTTATAAGTTTTCGAATAAAGGAAAAACGGTGTAATTTAGGAAACCTTATAAAAAAAGCCTTTTTTTTAAGCGTATAATCGGAAATAATAAGATTAAAAAGTTTATTTAAAAGAACGGATAGTAAAATAAGCCGGCAGGAATTAATAATAATACCTGGAAAAAATAGGAACCTTATTTAAAATGGAATAATAAATTGGGAAAGGATTATATAAGATTAAATAATAAGGAGGATGGCTCGGGAGGCTATATTAGGGATAATATATTAAAAAGTTTGGGTAAGGACCAACGCCGAATGGTAATATTTTATAATAACGATTAAAAAAAAGAAAATAATTTAGCCGAATGTATTATTATAATATTACGGTTAAAAAAACCACGCAATATAAAAAAACTAAAAAATAAAAAGCGGGAATCGGGGAAAGTACCTTTTTTAGGAATAATAAAAAAAGTACGATTTTAAATTTTAATAATAATTACGAAAGAATTCGGTAATATTCCTTTTATAAAGGAATAAAACTATATAGTATTACGAGACCTTTAAAGGAATTATTATATAAAAAGAAATTCCCCTTTTTTTATATCCCCTCCCTTATATAATAATAAGCCTTAATTAGTTTAAAATTAAACATTATAAAAGGACCCAGTAAAAATTATATACTTAAAACTCCGTTAATAGTTTAAGGTATATATACGTATATAAAAAAAAAAACCATATCCCTTTATTTAAAAGTTTAAAAGGGAATATTCTTATATTTTTTCTTTTTTATTCTTATACCGCACCGAATGGCCTTATTTTAAATTATTTATAGGTAATAATTAAAAATAATCTCCCAGTTTTAGGAGGAGGTTACCCGTTTAAATTTTAATTCGTTCGTTTAATTTACGGAAAAAAAAGGGCGGGATCCCTATTTAAAGGGCTATATATAAGAGTAAAAATTCCTTCGTGGGAAAAACTTAATTTCTTATATTAAAGGACACCATTGGATAATTTTATATAATATAATTTTTATTTTAGTAATAACGAAAGGATTAATCGCGGGATAAAAAAATTATGGTTTAATTTTAAAAAATTTATAATACCCTTTATTTTTTGCGAAAGTATAAACCCTCGCGATAAGCAGAAATTTAAAAGGCCGCCGCGCCACCACCGTTATTTCTTTTAAAAGTTTTACCTCGGCCACCCTTTTAATTATAAACGCCAAAAAAACCAAACCCTTATACCGGTTATATAAAAGGCCTGGTTAAACCGGGAATATTTTTAGCCCCCAAATTTAAAACATTTATAATTTTTAAAAAATTAGGGCCGCCAAGAATAATTTCGAAATAATTCTCCCAATACTTAATATTCTACTCCTATACCGTATTATTAAATAATTTTTTAATGCGGAATTTTTTATAAGGGGTATAACCATTATAGGAAAAATCGGAGTTTAAAATTAATATATATTTTTAAGGCCTTTATTTTCGGCTATATAAATCTCGCCAAGCCAAAGGTAATTATTATACTTATTCCCGGTATACCTAAAAACGGAAATATATTCGAAAAAGGGGAATATATAATAAATAAAAATATTAGGCTTTTAGCCTTAAAAATAATTCGCCCACCCGGAGGTATAATACTTATAAGGGTTTTTATTTACCACGCCTTTAAATTATACGGCCAATGCTTATTAATAATAAAAGTAAAGGGAGGAATATAAACCACCTATAATTTGCTTTAAAAAGCCTTTATATAAAATAGGAATAATAATAGGCCGATTAACCCTTTTATATAATATAAAGGCCAGGCTGGTAATTTTAAAAAGGGTTTTAAATATATCCAGGTTAATATATATAGCCATATAAATATAATTTAAAGGAGGGTCCCTAAATAGGCCAAATTGGAAATAATAAAGGATATTTTAAAAAAATAATAATAATTAATCCTGCTTAGCCCTAGGAGGTAAAAATGGAAAGGGTGCGAAGGTGGAATAAACCTTATAAATAAAATTAAAAACCGGCTTAAACCGGGTCCTTTTAATAAGGCTTAAAAATAGCCTTGGCGGGAGGATGCCAAGCTGGAAGGCCTAAACGGCATCGTGCCTAAAAGGCATTTTAATTTTAAAGATCGTAACCGTGCGCTGGGGCGGTTAACTTAGGGGGATTAAATTGGAGGAAAAGGCAAGGGAGAACCTCCTAAATAAATCCTGGGAAAAAAAACCCGGGCTGGTTTATTATATAAGGCTAAATTAATAAAAGGTACAAGGCAATAGGGGGAATAAAAAAAGCCGAGCAAAGCCGTTAGAACTAGTGGTTAAGTTTTAAAGCACCCGATCGATGCGGCCTTGCGGCCTAGCCGGCGAAGGAGAAGGAGCAGGAGCAATTACCAGGGAAATTGTGAGGGGCTGAGGTCACGTTAAGGAGCAACGATGAGTGCCACAATAATATATATATTCGATCTACGGAGGAGAAGAAGGAAAGGAGGGAGGGAAGGCTTGGGGTAGGGGGAACGATTTATGGATAGCTTTTTATACGTATCGGTCCCGCGGCTAGCCCGCTATATATACATTATAATATGGGTGGGCCTATAATATATTCCTTTTTTTACCCGTCCGGCTTCGTGGCGGTGGCGCCGCGGGCGCGATTAACCACGGTATAATTACATATCGTGGCCCGTAATATGCGTATTTTTTCTCCGCCGCCTTCGTTTATATAAAGCCCTCGCTACGGCCGCTACATATAATAATTATAAGGGCCACTTTTCGGCCGCCTATCGTATTTACCCTAACCTTTATTATAATAATAACCGTAAATGCCCCCCCCCCCCCTAAAATCCCCCCCCTTCCTTCTCTTACCTCCCTGGGCGCCCGCATAGGCGCCCAACCTCCTTACGGGTATTTTACGCCCTAAACGGTAATTTTACGGGCTTTAAACATTAACCTATTATTATTTAATTTTTATTCCGGCCAAATTTAATCAAGATTTTTACCAATAAATCCCCGTGGTTCTCTCTTCGCTGCGAATCCGTTATATTAACGGTGGTTAATACCTATATAATATCTTAAACCGCTTAACCCATTACTCCCGGCTTAAATGGTTCCGGGCCGGCCTTTTCGGCGCCCCACCGCTCTCCTCCCCGCGGTGGTGGCGCCGCGAAACCGGCGGCTTATAAAAGCATTATTACTTATACTTTTACTATTACCAAGGTATATAATAATCCCCTCGCCTACCTCGCCCCTAAGGCAATATTAACCTATTATATATAATAAAAGGCTCCCGCTCCCCGTACAAGCCCTGCCAAAAAAACGAAGATTATTAAGGTACGTAGCCCCCGTCCCGGCGCGCGGTCGCTGCGGGCCACGATTAATTGGTATAAAATATTTCTACTAAAGCGAAGCGTAATAAACTATATAAAACCTATATTCGTTATATCGTTAACTCCTTTACCCACCGTTATTATAATTAATTTAATAAGGTCCCCCCCTTAGGCCCCCTCGGTAGGCCGCGGTTAATTCGGTACTGATTTATAAGGCAAGGCATTATTTACTTTTCGTATTTTAAAAATAATTATACCTATAATACCGTAAATAATAAAGGGTATTCCTGGTGGCCCCTTCCCCCGGGCAACTCGCTATTAATCCGCCCCGCTAATATTCCAATACCCCTAATATTAAAACCGCTATTACCGCCCTTATCATTATTACCAAAACTAAAACGCCTTACGGTAACTTTACCGTAAATTCGCCCCGGGTCCGCTACGTACTCGCCCTTATTAACCCCAGGATTAGGCCTACCGCTAATTTGGTAACGAAATTATTCGCCGTATTAATGCGGGGCATTACACCGGCTCGGCGCCGGTTACCCCCGCCGTACCCATTATTAGCGCGATACTTATCCCCGGGCAAGCCGCCTTACTTATTAAATTAATCGGTCGCCTTATTATTATAAAAAAAAAGCTTCTTATTTTTCTGCAAAACCGTATAAAACCCGACCACCCCCCTTTTTTTTATTATATATCCGCCGGTAAATCTTTATTAATTCCCCTAATTCCCTGCTCCCCCATCGCCTTTTATTAATATAATATTCTTCCCTGGGCAACGCGCGCCGCGCCCCTACAGCGGTTCTAATATATTTAATAATGGTACTGGGTCCATTAATTAATTACCTTTTTTAATATATCGGTGCGGTTCCGTATATAAAACGCTGCGAATTTTTCCTTTATTTCTTTATTTTATTATACCATTACGCGTATTTTTTACGCTTAGGGCTTTATTCCTTTAAATTTTACTTAATTTATTACCAAATCACGGCTTCCGCTGCATTATTACCGTTAATTTTAAATATAACTTAACCTATACGGGACCATTATAGGTTACCGTATTATTAAAGCGCTATTCGTAACGGTTTAATACCGTTATATTTATTAATTAGGATAAACATTCCCAGGTTGGTTTTACCTAGCCTTACCACTTTATTAATATTTGCCTTATAATACCGCGGCCCCGCTTTTAGGTTCGAGCTTAAAATACCTCTTTTACCGTCCATTTATCCTTACCTATTCCTTTATTTTAAATCGGTGGGGGTTATATATTATTTTAAATTTGGAACGGTAAAAGATTATAATTGGCCCGTTATAAAAGGTTTATATAAAAGTGCGGGTGGATATTAAAAGGGGTATTTAATTTTATTATATATAAGTTTATTATCCCCGTAATTATATACTTAGTATAAAACCAATTTAATTTTTATAAGGGCCGCGCGGTGGTTATATTATATAAGGAAAGCCATACTTTATTACCGATCTCGAACCTTTTTACGGGGGAGCGGTATTTATTCGCTATATTTTTATATTATTATTATATGGCCATTACCGCCGCCTATACCTATTCGGTGGCCTCTTTTAACCGTGCCAGAAATTACTTTATATGTCCCCGCGGCATTTTCTCGAAGGGCCTTAAATTATCGCGCTCCGTTATAGGTATTATATGGTACCCGTATATAATAAAAAATGGGCTAAGGCCGATTAATAATAAATCGTGATTATTAATGGTTAATTATATTACCGGTAAAAGCCCGGGCCAATTCAGCTGCTTTATTAATATAAATATTCGCAAAAAATGCTAAATCTCCTGGTTCGCTCGCTCGGTTGCGCCATCGGTTTAGGGGTAAAATATAATTAATAACCATTATATTATACCCGTTAATTTGTATAAGCGTTACCAAAAACCACCCACCTAATTCGACCCTTTATTATTTATAATTGTTTTAGGGAAACCGTGGAAATGCCAAAAATATTATATAAACCTTTCGGCGTATACCTCCGTTATTATAAATATTATGGCTTTTAAAATTACGCCTTTATAAAGGCGGTTGGTAATTATTATTAAAAAGCGGGGGCTATACGGGTCCGCGGCGGGGAGGTTTATTATAAAATCCACGGATATTTTATTTTAAAAGCGGTCCGCCATTAGGAATAATTTTAATAAGCCCTTTTTTTGGTTTCTCCACACGGTAATCCTACCGTATATATCGCAATTACGTATAAAACGGCGTATTATACGGATTATACCCGGCCAAAAATAATTGCGGAATAATATTATTATTATTTTATCGCGTCCCGGGTGGCCGGTAATTATAAAATCGTGCGCCCTTTAAATAAAGGCGGTTTATAATTATTCCCACGCTGGTATTTAACGCCGGTCCCTAAAGCGCAGGTATTCCTCGGGTTTAAGGAAATATTCCATAATAAAAACCTTTGTTTTTATATTCGGAGGGAATGCTCGCTCCCCTTTTTTAATTATTTTCCGTATGGTTTTATATTAATTATTATATTATATTATTATGGATTATAATTCCTAAAGCTCGGCGTCCTTAAATGGCGGGCTTGGGAGGGCCCCCATATTATATATAGCCGCCGGCAGCCAATCGTTTTAGACCAGTTGGAAATTACGGCCGGTAAGGTATTTATTACCTTTCCCCTTTGGTATATCCTGGTCCCGCCGTAATAATATATCGGGCGCCAGGAATAACCGGCCGGGGCAGAATTTTAATTAAAAACGGTACCAATATATTTACTCCCACCAGCGGATTTAATATTCCGATAGGCGCCTTTTAATTATAAAATACCGTAAATTATTATAGTTCGAGCGTACCCGGAATGCGCTGGCCATATTATAAAATTCTATATCCCATACCTTTATACTTTTTATTATGGCCAAAAATTCCTTATCGTAAATATTATAATTATATTCGGCGGGTATTAACCGCTGGGAGAAAAAGGCCACGGGGCGTAATATTCCCGCTTTGCTCCGTTAAAAAAGGTAAAAGCTTATTACTTACCCCGAATTATCGGCTTTTAAAACCGTTTCCGCCGCCGGGTCGAATTATATTAATACCGGGGGGGCCATAAATACC
>JAKWBI020000632.1:0-26907 GCA_022664585.2 Zalerion maritima | reverse complement strand
CCCCCCCCCCCCCCCCCCCCCCCCCCCCCCCCCCCCCCCCCCCCCCCCCCCCCCCCCCCCCCCCCCCCCCCCGGGGGAGCATTTCTTCCTTCACGGAACCTTGGTAGAATCTACCTTGCTTGCTCGAGTCGACTTCCTTCCGGGTAGCAGTATTTTGTACTAGCTACCAGATGATGATGATGATGATGGTGTTGAAGCTGTCCGTGTATGACCCTTGTGGCAGGCGGGCCAAGACAGATTCAACCGTTGAGGGCCGGCGAGGGAGGAAATGACGATGTCTATCATCTCCTCGCAATGTCTCTGGGATCCTGCCATAGTGACTGGCATTCGCCATGGTGCAAGTGTCGAAATTGCCGAGATGGAATTGGCGACGGCGGGCGGCGGAAGTGCTGTCACGGATTGTGGGCCAAACCATCCCCTTTCAGGTACCAAGAAAGTGATATCATATTTTTTTTCCCAGCATGGACGACAAGATGCGAATCACGGAATTGCAGGTTTTCTGGGGGGGGGGGGGGGGCAAGCCACGACACAGCCTCATTGGACTATAACCTTGTTTTCTTCCTCTTTGTTCCATACTACTTGCGGAGGGGGTTTCTTGGGTCGCCTTGTTCTTTCTTTTGCTCAGGCCAGGATTTCAGCAGCTCTACATACCTGGTACTGCAACCCGCAATCGTTGCAGATACAGTGGATGGACAACTGCAGGAAAAACGATAGGCGCCGCACGTGGCTGATGATCCCCAAGAGTCTTATGAAAAGACGGAATAGTTAGTCCAGAACGAGGCAAGATGCTCGATCTTGGATGCAAGCCTATCTCGTGCGGTGCACGGCGAACACGCCTATCGTGGCACTACAGCATTCTACTGTGGTAAAGTCGTACCGGAGACAACAAATGCTGCATAACATGTTTATCTTGCATTGCAGATGAGTGGTTGTGGTCCCTTCCCTTGTTGGCTTAAAACTCGGGATGCACACACTGCATGGATGTGATGCCGGCCGTCGCTACAGTACACAGCAGATATACATATCTCCCCCACTATCTCTAGACCAGTATCTAACTAGCGGTGCTGCTATGTACATATGCCTGGAAACCCCTACCCAACAGTGCCAGCAGGGGGCTGCGGCATCCCGCTGACGCGAGTAGCCGCTTTGGCTGTTACGAGCCCGTAAGGCAGATACAGTACTGTAGATAGGAGAACTTCCGGAGAAAGATCGGTTCCAGGGATCATCCATCTCTCTGGGCGTGGTGGAGCGGGAAATTCTCCTTCTTCTTTTTTTTTTTTTTCTTTTTTTTTTTTCCCTTCTTCCTGCTCTCCCGCTCGCCACCATGCGGCAAAAGAAGAAAGAAAGAAAGAAAGAAAGGAAAAGATAAAAAAGAAGAAAAAAGAAAAGAAGAAGGCGCTTTCCCCCCCCCCCCCCCGCCTCCTCCTCCCAGGAACACGGCTTGTTGAAGAACACCGTACAGATGTACCGCGTGGGGGGGAGGATCCAAGATATCCCTCCCTCCGGTTTCCCCCCCTTCCCTTATTTCTTTTGCTTTGGCGTTTGCGTTTGCGTTTGATCGACTTCGTCTAGAAGCTGAGGCGAATATGTAGATACTGCGTGGTTGCAGTGCAGCATTCGTCGTCCGGTGGTGCGGTAATTGTGACGACAACGAGGAGATCTTCTGCGAGGATGTAGCCACAGGCCATACATTTGTCAGCAGGCACGTCCGTGCCTAAGCATACCCCAGGGCGTATGCGCCCGCACACACATATTTAGCGTAGGACCTACAGGTCAGCCACCATTAATTATAATTATTATTATTAATAAAAATCACCACACATAAGGCGTTAACCATGAACTTATTCCTAGGCCATTAACGCCTTATTCCCACAGCTACCATAACAAATTGGTAATATTTACTTGGTTTAATAACGGACCCTTTTTCTTTTTCCCCTATATTATTCTGCTTTAATCCTTTACTCTCCCTTTTATTAAAATCAACGTCGATTAAAAACCTTTTAACTGCCCTTATATTAACCACCAAAGCTTAAAAAAGAAAAGTAAAATACCTTCTCGAATTCTATAAATTTATTCGGCCGGTCCTTAATATAAAAGACCTCGCCTTTATATAATAAATAATTATAAACCTCCAGCCCGAAAAAGAATGCTGGCCTTTTTAATGGGCCACCGATAAAAAAGGCCTTAATACGGCCATTAGGGCCATTAGGAATTTCCGAAAAACGGTCACCTTTAAAGAACCCTCCTCCGTTTAAGAATCTTTTAATAGGGCAATATTAAGCGAAATATTAAAAAAGCTTTCCTTATCCATAATACCAGCACCGCCAGCCATTAAGAATATATAATTATAATAATAATAAATTAACCTTACCCAGTTAAATTTTAAAATATTATAATTTTTATTAATGTTCGCCTATAAGGGTAAATTTCCCCTATTAGGACCATTATTATTCCCCGCCTAGGATTAAAACATATTAGGCCATTATACTTTCCTTATACTTAATTTTTAAAATATTATAATAATAAAACTTATACCTAATATACCTTTAAATAAATATTTAAAAAATTACCTACTTATTTTTCGGCCGGTATAAAAAAATATAAATTAAAAAAATAATTATAATTAATAATCCTAATTTATATTTCCTAAACTTTAAAACCCTGCGATTATTAATATATTAATAATTAAAGGTATTCTAATTTTATTTAATAATATTTCCCCCTTTCCATTTAATATAACGGATATATTATTATTTATTAAAAAACCCCGAGCCTTTATTATAAAATAAACGGTAATAACCGAAAAAAGATTAACCAGAATTATTTTAATTTTTAAATAAAACAGTAATATTCCCAAATAAAATAATAATATGGGAAACGCCGGCGGCTTATAAAATAACCAGGTTTAAATTCTGATTAATTTTATAAATAAAATATTCGTAAAAAACCGGGAATTTATTAAATAAATTACCGGCCTTATTATTACCGTTATTAAAGGTATAGGACATGGTAATATCTTTTTCCTTCGCCCAAATAATATCGGTTATTTTAATCCCGATATAAAAAATAAAAAAGGATTTAATATTATTATTAAAGAACATTATAATTTTTATATTAATATTTATATATTTATTAAATAATTAAAAAAATTAACCAAAACCCGAGAAAAATAAGTATTTAATACCTGGACTTTTTATTAAAAGGGTTTTATTTTTTAATAATATAATATTAAATTTATAAATCTTAAAAAAACTGGTATTAATATATCGATTAATAAAATTAAGGATAATTTAATTAAACGTTTTAAAAAATAAAAATTAAATGCTTTTATTACCTTTAAAATAAGGCGTTTTACCCTTTAATACCTTTTTAATAAATAATTTATATAATAATACGTTTAAATTATAATTAATAATATTAAAATATACGGAATAAATATTCCGGTATAATTATTATACTTATTCGAATTATTCGATACCGAAATTAAAAGCCAAATTAAAAAACCCATATTTATAATTATATACGCCAGTTTTTTATAAAAACTGAATAATAAAAAGTTAATATTATTAAATAAGGCTAAAAAACGGTATAATTAATTATAATAATAATTATAAGGCAAATTAATATTTAATATATTAGGGAATAATTATAAAAACCCTTACCGAATAAATTATAATAATAAATTATTAAATAACCAATTTAATTAATAATAAATTTAACCATATATGGGAAATTAGTAAAATTAAAAATAAGGGAGTATATTTTAAAAAATTAAATAATTTAAAATAAATTACTTTTAATAATAAATTAACGGTGGCCAATCCTTAGGGTATAAAAATAATTAATAAAATATTAACCAATATTAAAAATATATTTCTTATAATATTAAATAAAATTAAAATCCTTTCGAAAAGGGTAAAGTATATATAGGTAAAATAAAGGATAAGGTACCTAATCTTAATTAAAAGCCTTTCCTTAATAAAATAATAAACCAAATATAAAAAAAACCATAGGTAAATAATATAAAAAAAAATACGCCTTATTATAATATCCATTATATTAATGCCGACGGTTATTAAATAAACGGACCAATAAATAACGGGGATTATACTTTTTTTAAAATAAATAATATTATACCCGTAAAAATTAAATATACCATTTATTTAATAAATTTTCCCAGCAGGAATAAATTATAAAAATACCTAATAAATATTTATTATATTCCTAAAGGCGGAAATAAAATATAAATATTTATATATTATAAAATTATAAAGCCTTAAAAATAAATAAAAAAGTAAAGTAATTTTTACCACGTAAACCTTAATAAGCCAATAAGCTTTAATCCTAAAAATAATTTTAAATTATTTATTTTTAAATTTACGGCGGATACCGGTCCCAATTTCGGAACGGGTTTTGGTTTTCGATTATAAACCTATACCAAAATATATATTACCCCTAATTTTAAATATTTATAATATAAATATTATATTTATTTTAATACCGGTTATTTTAAAAGCCTGGTAAATAAAAAATAAATCGCTGGTATATACCTTAAAATTAAATTATAATAAAAATTAATTTTAATTATTATTAAAGGTATCGGTACCGTAATATATATAACGAATAAATATATATTATTACCGATATATATTTAGGAAATATTAAATTATAATTAAAATATAATAACCTTTACGGGTTTTATAAGGGAAATATTATTAGTAAATAATTTATAAATTAATATATTATTAAAAGTGGATATTTTAACGGCGGAAAGTTTTACGATTAATTTTTAAAAAAAAAAAATATTTATAAATTTTTATAAAGTTTTTATAAATATTTAAATAAAAAAATAAAAAAATAAGATTAAAACCCGCGTATAAATAAATAAATATTAAAAAATACCGGTATATACTTATATTATTTTATTAATATACCACCAAATATTAATATTCGATTAATAAAATTTATTATTTAAACCCCTCGAATAAAATAATTTTTTAACCTTTATAATATTTTATAATATAATTATATTTAAAATTATTATCCGTAATAATACCGGTAAACCCGTACGGATAATTTTAAAATAAATAATCGGATATTTTAATTCGATTAAAAGATTATATAATATATTTTTAATTAAGGATTTTAATAAAAAAGCAACGGATTTCGCCGTACGCATACCCCCTTTAAAATATAAGCTGGCTTTTAATAGGAATATTTTTATAATAGGCGGAAAAATAAAATACCACCTTAATAATATTACCATTTATTCCGAAAACCCAAAGGTTTTAAAAATTATAAAAACTATTATTAATAAATATACGAATATATTTAAAAATAGGGGTTTCGCTAATATTTTAAAAAATTAATAATTAAAAACTAAATTATAAAATAATTGGTAAAATATATTTTTAAAAAAGTGCAAAGCATACCCGCTTAATAAAGAAAATTTAAAGATTATTAAAAAAATAATTTAAAAACTCGAAAACCAAGGATAAATTAAAAAAATTATAAGATTAATTCCTTTTAATTTTCCAGTATTTATGGTTTAGAAAATAGTTTATAATAAAAAAAAGGGACGTATAATTATTAATATTCGATGGTTAAATAAACTGGTTCTCCCTAATAATTATTTTATAAAAACTTAAAATAATATACTTATAAAGCTTATTATATACCGTTTTATAACGGTTTTAAATACCGTAGCCTTTTATTATTAATAAAAAATTATCCCGAATACCATTAAATATTTACGATTATTATACCAATGGGATAATTCACTTTTTATTATACCATTATAGGTTTTTATAATTTAAATATATATATTTAATAATAAATAAACATTTTTTTAAATCCGGTACCAATTTTAAACGTATATTATAATAATATTATCCTTAAATTAGGCACCTTAAACGAATATATCGGAAATTTCCGTCGAATATTTAAACTTTTTAAAAAAAAAAATATTAATATTAAAATACTTAAATTATTTATTACCTTTTTATCCGCCATTATTTTTAAAAAATATATCGATGGCTTTAATATATTAATAAGCCAAAAAAAGCTCGAAGCTATATAAAAATTAATATTTTTATAATTTTTAAAAAACCTGGAAATATTTATCGGGTTTATAGGCTGGTTATAATATATAATACCTTTTTTTAATATTTTAATTAAACCCTTAGAAAAACGAAAGATTATAATATTACGTAAAGTAAAGACCGAGGTTAAGGAAAAGAAAATATTAATCCTTAAAAGCGATTCCCGCCGCGATGTATGGGTTTTTAAAAGGCCGTATAGCGAACCATTTATAAGGAAAATGGCAGCGTTTAAGGAAATTAAAGCTGTATTATTAAAAAAAAGAAACTTAATCTTTTTTTTTAAAAAAAAACAGCTTTTTATAAATATAAATATTTCCAAAAACGGAATCGGAATAAAGGTGTATTATATAAACGAAATAATATTGCTTAAATTAATAAAAAACGGAACCGTAATAATATACCCCCCACGAATAATAATATAGCCTATAATTTTTTTAAATAAAACCTTTTTTAATGTAAAAAAGAAATATTGGTTAATAAAAATGGAAATCCTTAAATTTATTTGGCTTTTAAAAAAATGCCGATATTAAATTAACCCCGGAAAGCGATTACCTATAATAATTTTTATTAATTATAATACTATTTTTGGTCTTTAAAAATAATCCGATATTATTACCATAATAATAATATTTAAGGGAAACCTAAAATTAATTCGGGTTATAAAATATATAAATAAATTCGATTTAAAAATATTTTATAAACCAAACCATTATTATATTATACCAGACGCCTTATTTTGCCTTTTAATAAAGTTTAAAACCTATACTTTAATAAATTAATTTAAAAATTTAAAGGATTTCCCTAATAATAATAAAAAGGTATAATTATTATATTTTTTAATTAAAATAATAATAATTAAAATACCAAATATTACGGGATATTTAATAATACCCCTTATTAAATTACCTTTAATATATTTGGTATTTAATAATATTAATAAAGGGATTAACCTTAAAATTAAACCATTTTATAAAAAATAAATTATAATATTTATTTAAATAAATCCTTAATATAAAAATAAATAAATAATCGTATATTTTTATAATCGAATATAAAAATTAATTATAAAAATTATATAATATAATTTATAATTATATATACCGAATAAAGTATATTTTCCCTTTTATATTAATAATAAAAAACTGCTTTAAAAATAAACCAACGGATAATTTAATAAATTATATATACCCGCCGTATATATTTTAAATATTTTTAAATATTTATATAATTTAAATTATTTATCCGTTAATAGGATTAAAAATATAATTAACCGATTTTATTTCCCTTACGATTAAAAATCTTTTATTAAATATATTTAATAATATTTAAATTACCAATTAAATAAAACACGCACCTATAAATATTTCGAAAATTTATAATTTATTATAAATCCCCCATACCCGTATTATATTATTATAATGGATTTTATTTTAATATTACCGGAAATAAATAATTAATACGGAAATATTAATTATATTTTGGTAAATATTTATAAATAATTAAAATAAATTAATTTGGTTTTTAAATAAAAGGATTAAATAGCCCATTAATGGGTAAACGTAAAAATCGAAGTATTAATATTTAGGAATTAAGGCCTCCCTAAAGTAATTATTTTTAATAAAAATAAAAAATTCCTATCCGTTTTTTAAAAATACGTGTGGGAGATTATAAAAACCAAACTATTTTACTTTATAATATATAAGCCCAATATAAATAAACAATTTAAATATATTATTCGAATATTAAAAATTATTTTCCGTTATTATATTAACGGCCTTTATAATATATTAAAATGGCCAATAATTATTAACCGCCTATAATTTAAATATAATAATACGGTTAATATAATAATAGGTAAAATACCCAACGAAATAATATTAAAATTTACCCTAAACGGATTAGGCCTATTTTAAATTAATAAAAAGGCAAAACTAGTATTAAGATTATTAATAATTATTAATGCAATCGAAATAATAAATATTATTATAATGGCCTTTATACTTATTAAACGCTTTTTCGATAAAAAATAATAACCAAAATTTTTTAATATAAATAATAAGGTTTTATTATATTTTTATAAGGGATATATTACCCTAAAGGCCTTTTATTTATAAAAATTAGAATATTAATATATTAGGCCATTTTTTATTATTAAAAAAGTAGGCCGAATAATTTACCGTTTAATATTACTAAAAATTTAGAAAATATATAATATAATTTCCGTGGAGTGGTTTAAATTATAATTAAATAATTATTACGGTTATTATTTATTATAAACAGGATCCGTTAAAATATTAAATTATAATAAATATATTAAGATAATTAATAAAAAAAGAAAACGTTAATAATACCTTATCGAATACGAAGGCCTCGAAGCCGAGTATAATAAATAATAAATAATCGGTTAATTGGGAAATAAGGCAAAAATATTAATGGAATAATATTAAAAATGGTATAAAAAATACCATAAAATATAAATGGTCTTAGTTTTTTCTCCCCATATGTTTTTCTTTTCATTATTTATTATTATCGAGGACAACAGTATTTTTTTAAAAGGCCGGCAGAATATAGCCACAGGCCATATATTTATTAGCAGGCACGTCCGTGCCTAAGCACACCCCAGGGCGTATGCGCCCGCACATACATATTTAGCGTAGGACCTATAGGTCAGCCACCATTAGCCATAATTATCATTATTAATAAGAATCACCACACATGAGGCGTTAGCCATGAACCTATTCCTGGGCCATTAGCGCCCTGTTCCCACAGCTACCATAACAGAGGAATAAGAAAAGCCGCCATCGTCGTGGGGGGGGGGGGGCGGCTTCTCCTGGCCAATCAGAGAGAGAGAGGCATGTTCGCTGTTGAAAGCCGCTGTGGGGTCTGATTGTGGGCACGCTTGGCATATTCAACGGCGGCGCGCCCGGCCCCCGGCGCTCGGGTTGAGGCTGAAAATATCAGCAGGAGCAACAGTAAAGGCGACGGCGATGCAAGGCTCAAGTGCAAGAGCTTATAGTCTTCACCACCGTAGCGGCGTCTCAACAGGCAGCCCGTCGAGCCACTGTGGACGGCTTTATGGTGGTGTGTTGCTTCTACAGATATACCTCTGGAACGGGCACTATTTTCTTCCTCTCTGGGGTATCGATAGCTATAGGAAAGGGTTGGGTTTCAATCTTCTATCATACGAGCTAGCCTTGAAGCCATGTCAATAACCAGTCACGTCCTGCCCCTTTTCCCGCTTCTTCGTCCTCCCTCAGAAAAACAAAAGTGTCAGCATCCCCAAAGTGCTAGCTCTCGTGCTTGCTTGCTTCTTCTTATTTTCCCTCCAGTCCATTTTTCTTCTTTTCCCCGATATCAGGAGCATTTTCTCGTCCCTTATATTGCCTATCTGCCCTATCTAACTACCAATTCTCCGTGACACACACTTCAGCGCCGAGGCTCCACCAAAACATTGGGGGTGGTAGGACAGAACCGACACGACCATGACCAAGTTCCTTGATCCCGGGTCCCACATCAATTGGGTGGTAAGGAGAAAAATAGAAATACCAAGGCGTTGGAAAGGTCCTGGACAGGATACACTGGATGAAGTGTAGTTATTCCAGACCGGGCTGGCGTTTCAAGGCTGAAGAAGCAATTTCAACCGCGGTGGCAAGAAACTCAGGAACAGACGCCTGCCCTGGAGTTGGAATGTGATGGGCTATCCATGGTCCACATGTGGGACGCCATCATGGGTCTAGAGATGCATGATTCGCAACATTGGGACGATTTTTGACCTGAGCCCGCACCTTTGATTTCAGCGGATGGCAAATACCAGCAACTCTCAGGGTGCCAGAGAGGATGCTGACCAACTCTCCGTCGCCAGGGCCTCATGGTTCGAACAACTAGGGTATTCTTTGGTGGTCCGGGTCTGTGAGGTAAGCAAAACCAAAAACCTCAGAACCATCCCGAAACCCCATGCGGAAAGGATTTGCTAGTTACGGGGCAGATCGAATGCAGATATCTGGTCCGGCAGGACGAAATGCCTTCCCAGAATCGAGCCCTATCGGAACCCCGACCCTGGCCGAATTTCTCTTTCGTAATGAACCGGGGCCCCAGAACCGGAATATCCCCCCCTTCCCCCCTTTCCCCCCGGTCGAATCCAACTCCCGGGCCCGATCCGCTCTGTTTATTCCCGGCACGCCATACCTGGGGTCACACGCCCACCCCGGTTCTTTTCATCGGATTCCAGCAGTTCGGATCCGGAAAGTGCTCCGCCGCCAGTTCCCCTTCTCCCAGCCCTCCCTGTCATCGGTTTCAAGCATCGGTACTGGGTCGTGAACAGCGGAAAGACGGAAAGATAAAACCTCCGCTTGATCTGGCATCAGCTGCCGCCTGGTATCGTGGGTCGAGGGCCTTTCGCGCCCGGCACAAGCTTCGTGAATGTTGTCGCCGTCCCACAGTGTTTGGCTATAGCCCAACGCTAGCACTTCGCTCCCATAGTTACCTACAGAACTGCCGATATCGTATCCGTGTTCAGACTTGGATTCCAAAAATGCAGCATCACCAGCACGACCAGCATTCATCACCGAGTACCTACATTGCATGTACCTCGATACGCCCGCACAGCATGTGCCATTCGTCCCCGCTTTTCTGTCCACGTACCGCTAGCATGTGGAAGTAGAAACCAACACCCTGGCGCTTCCTTCATATTGCCAGCCGTACTTTGCCTCATTTGCCCGCCCAGAGACCCGCCTGCTGGAGACACCACTCTACTACAGTATATATCCCGCTTGCTGTATTTTGCCCCTCTTCATGGGCGAGGGCAAGCCAGGTAGGTTACTATGGAGGCTATATAGTAAGTACCTCTCAGTCCCCACATGCTCATCAACCAGGCATACATATGCGGCTACGAGTAGAGTCGGTTATTCACCACATAAGCATTGCGTAGGGCATCTTACCTACTTTGTACCTCTTCCCCTCGCCTTGAATATCGACAGCAAAGAAACCCTTTTCTCCACGTCTGTATTTCCTACGCTCACCCAGACACCTGTGTACGTATACACACCAAGATATCTAACCCCGAAAGAAGAAAAGAAGGAAAACAAGGAAAAAAATCCTACGCCGTACTTGATCGTGCCTCCACATCGACCTTGCATCCGCAACACTTGATCAAAACGGGGACATCGTTCCGATCGGCTAGACCTTGGCCTGCAAGTGGAGACCCAATACAACACTTCTTCCCCCCAGCCTGCCTTTGTCCGTGTGTGCGTCCGAGGGCATATACCGTAAGCCATACGTAAGGTTGCCTTGGCCCTCTTCAGCACACACACACCCACAGACATGCATACCCCTGGGCCCTTCCATCCATCTAGATCCTGGCGCGCGTTTACGATTCGACAAGGGGGGGTGGGGGGGGACATTGGAGCTGAGAAGCGATCCGAGCACCTTTTAACTATCCGTTTCCAACCGATAGACATCAACGACAACCTCCCCCCAAAGTCCATCGTAGTCCAAATCCGGCGGTTTCCATACTATTCCCGTCGCAAACATAGCCCGCAATAGGACATGTCTGGGAGAACTTGGTCTTCAGCGCCAGCGTAGGGAAAATGCTCCGACTCGCTGCCATGTCTTGGGGGGTCCAGGTCCAAAGGAAAGAATCCTACAGTAGCTCCACGCACTCACTCCCTCGACAGGCCCCGGGAGAGAAACGGGGACCATGACAACAAGAGCACGATAAATTCTGCCCGTCGCAGGCTGAAAGCCCGCCGTCTTCGTCGTACCAAAAGTTCGACCCAGGACGAAAGGTACAGTAGCTCGCGCACATCTCTGCGCCCACCGCCAATCTGTCTCAGAGGTCGATCTAACCCGTTCTGCCGGGATGGCGATTTTTTTCGCCAAACCAAGAAATGCCGACGACTAGTCCGGCTCCAAAGTAATAGTTGGGAGAAAAGGAAATAGACACCACGAATCCCTCCCCCCCAAATCTTCACGGTCGATCCAAGGCGGAGTGTTTCTCGCTTGTGTCCCCCAAAGCGTCATCCCATCTCTCCCCTCCCCTCTTCGCCCCAGCCAATCTTCGCTCGGGCTCGGGCTCCGTCACCCCCCCCCCCCCCAAATTACGCCTGCCCGCTTTGATATTCCCGGTTGATCTGGACAAAAAGGTTATTATGCTTCCCCGGCTCAACTTTGCGCCTTGATTTCGGAAAGCTTCCTTCAGGCCTGCACCAATCCCAGTCCGACCGCCCACGGCCCCCCCCCCCCCCCCCCCCAATGACTAGGAATATCCTCTCCCCACGCCTCTTTCTTCTTCGCCCCCCCCCGGAACCCGGAAGACCAGCTTTAGGGGAGGAGGACCCTGGGTTTTCGGTTAGGAACTAGCAGCCAGGCGGCCAACCAGCTGATGGCTCTTATTGTCCCAGTTCCAGCAGCGCGTACCCCAGCTGCTTCGGCTACAACCTCCGGAGAGAGCTGCTGCTGCTGCTGCTGCTGCTGCCGCCCCCCCCCCCCACCCCTTCCTTTTCCCCCTTCGGTCGAGATCAAAGAGGGCCCGATGTGGCACAGAGCTCGTAACTCCCTCCCGGGCAAGCATCATCTGACTGTCGGGAGGGCGGCACACACCAGGCGCTTTCCCCCTTGGGCATGCCCCGTTCGTTCCTCTCTTGCGCTGGCTTTTGCTGCTCTCGTCCCCTGCTAATAACTACCTATGTATGTATGTATGTATGTATGTACATACATGTACATACCTCCTAGCCCTATAGCGCATGAAGAAAACCACATTATGATGATCCGCTTCCTGCATGCATGCAAGGTCAACGCCCCGAATGCCATGTCCGCAAGCCCTCCTCGCTAGCCCCTCGCAAGACGATCGTGCTTTTTAGCGTCTTCGCCGACCCGCACGGTTTTATATCGCCTCCTTGACGTACGAAGCTGCGAGAGTTTGTAGACGCCACCATTTCTTTGCCGAGATAGTGTCGGTATCAAGAATCGGAGATCCAGCGAGAGCTAAGGGGATGTACATAACTTGGATACCCCACCACCGCCAGGCACCGCCGGGGCTCCTTCACCAAGCTTTCCATCACGGGTCTCGAGTGGGACTAGTAGTCGGGAAGCGCCTACAGAACCATAAATCGACGCACAATGGGACTAGTGATTATATGCCGCAGTTGTCATTCGCGAGCGCCTTTTCAAACGCCGAAAAGCTATATTATCAGATCGTGGCAATTCAGCCAGATCTATTTTAAGCAAGAGGTATATTCCAAGAATACCTTTCTCACCTTGTACTTGAACATTACTCTTTGTTCCCTAGTCTTGTTTCCATGTTCATCACCCTTGTCGATAAAGACCGCGCGGTGCATATCCTGTATGATTCGGGGGCCACCACTCCCCTCTAGCCATGATCTGTGCACCATACTCGATTAGTCTTAAACACTGCAAACCCAAGCAACACATCTAGCCGCCTCCCGTCGGCTGGGGTGCGTATCATGGCCCGCGCTCCCTACCACCGCCAGCACTTGTATGACAACCCCGATATGGCGCCTGTCATGCGTGGGATACACATCCTCCTGGTTCTTTGTGGGCTAAGCTGGCGCGAGTCCCTCAGGCCAGCTTGAATGGATTCTCAATTTCCTGTCCCTTGCTTTACTTGCCCCGTGCTTGTCCGTTGGGATGAACAAGGTCAAGGTCCCGGGCCAAGCTGTAGGGATCCCAATTAGCTCATGCAGACGCCACCAAGGGAGAGTTGACTTACAGATGCAGTTTCGTGGCCCATGTTTCTGATCCTTGACCATCCCTCCAATCCCAGATAGCATGACTAGGGAGCATGAATGATGAGCTGCACATACCCGAATATGTACTACATGATGTCTGTGTCTAATTCGGTATCCGAGGGTATGTCTTTGAGGGGCTTGGTGAGGAGTCTTCGAGAGTGTCAGACGAGCAATAACGGCATGACAGCAAATATCTGGTTCGGCATCCAGAATTTTTCAGCTATTGTAACCGATAACTGTTCTTGGCTTCCCTTTTAGTGAGATCGTCATCAAAATATCAAGTACTGAAAGTGACAGACCAACCACCTTCGTAGAGGTTCCTTTATGCCGCCCCAGAACGTTATATAATATCAGGCCCACGGGCGCGCGACCCTTGGACGCAATGCCATCTTTGGAAATTCCTTATCGAACCATCTTCCGCATGTAGTTGAGGTGTGTGAACATGCTTGTGTATGCTATGGCCTTCGAGCGTTTGGCGAGGCCGCCGCGGGGGGAGGGGACATATGCTTTTTTGGGTAAACCGGAGGTTCCTCGTTACTCAAGCTCCTCATTGGATGTGTGCGGAGGCACTTCGAAACGCCATATACATTCTCATAAACCATCTGACATGCATGCGGGAGTGGCCAGTGATAGTGACTAGTTCTCATATATCACAAGCAAGGTTTCCTCCCCCTCGCCCCCTTCTCATGTGGAAACCCTGAAGCCTCGGAGCGATGCCTGTTGCAAGCTGGGGTTTCAATACTTACCCTTTCCCCACGTGTGTCAAGATCGTTTATCAAGGGGAGATAGCATAGCTACCATAACTAGTCCTGTTCGGAGCGTAATGGTGACATTGATCTGCAACCACGTCCAGCCGCCGCCGCTGTCATCAGGATCTTGTTGGCTGTCCAGGCCACAACCATCTTATCGCAGGGTTGTTGGGAGGAGAAGAGGGGGTAGGGTATATGGCGAGCTCATTATACACCACCAGGTGGCGAGCATTCTCGTGGCCAGTACATATGTTTGATGCAGGGAGACGAGCCTCTTTCGTGCCAACGAGAATTCTTCCCGAACACATGATGGGTACTGGCATCATATGTGGAGGACAGCAAGCTCATATAGACAAGGTTATCACGATACTTACACGACGAGACTCACTTTTTCATGTCGTAAAGTGGGTCCATGGTTTGATAATTGTCTTCGCATATGCACCTTGACCAAAAGTCTTGCCATTCCTGCTCACGATAGTCATCCTTTCTTGTTTTTCCTGCGAGTGTCCAAAGGAAGGAGATGGTCCGCTCAACGATCGTCAAACTTGTTGCCACTCGCTCTATCGCCATGTCTCGGATGAAGTACTACTAAGCCGGTGTAGTAACCTCGGAAAGATGGTACTAACGAACCTAATAGTTATACCAGTATAATTATGACTCCAGTGGCTTGCCAAATGGTGGTCATGGGGCCGGAGATGATGGATGTGGTGGGGCTGTCGAGACGAGGTATATCAAGGCCGTTATAGGGTGCCGGGCGGGAGTTGGGACAAAAGGGACACGGCCTTGTATGTCCAGTGGGAAGATGTATGAAATACAGTAAAGTAGTTGTACGTAGGCTGTAGGTGGTAACTAGGCTGCCTTTTGCTGAAGTCACTCTAGGGCGCTTGCCGTGGTGGTGTCCAGGAAATAGGAATGGCATCTCATTGGCTGCAGCTCGGCCGTTATTGTCGAAGCGAGTATATCAATCTAGGGGGTCATGCTGCTAGCCACATTGACCATGCCGATCAATCCCGGGCCCGTAAATCAGTCAGTACGTCGGACCTAGCAAAACCAAACCAACCAAAGTTTTGGGTAGCCTCACAATCACCTAGGAAGCATTCCTGTAATCAGTGGGACGGCGGCAAAGGTCTGGACAGGGCCAACGGGAACCAGGATTGTTTTTGACACTTGCCTTCCCCCAAGTCGGTTGATCGGCGGTTGCTCAGTCCAATAGCAAAATCATAGATAGCTTAGCAGGCAGACAGCGAGTTTTGGCGGGTTTGGTTTCGGCCTGTTGTCTCATTGTTTAATCGGTGCGGGGGAGCTCGAGCTGTCATGTAAACCCAAAGCTTCTTGGGCTGGTGTGTGAGAATCCTTGAAATCTTATCGAGCCTTTTAAGGCAATGGCAGACGGCAGAAGGCCATTCGCCTCGTATCCCCCTCTGCTAAGGGCTAGAAAGACGGGCAGTTTTCTGGCTGGATCAACAGTCCGTGTTGGTTGAGGAGCGTGGAGTTTTCTATAGTGGTGGTTATCAGTCAGAAATAGTGTTAAAAGCATCCAAAGTATCAGCCGGTATGAAGAGAAATTTGCCGATGCTACTATAGGTTGTAGGCAAATGAATGCGCCTTCGCAAGTTTGCCATCGACCTCGCCGTGGTGACAAGACTTGAAAGTTCCTTGTTGTTCTCCTTCTCGGACCAGGACTCCATAGGCTCAGACTCGAGGAAAAAGCTTTTTGGTCCTTCCCCACAAATATTATACCTTCCTGTCCTCCATCGCCCTCCGACACTTCCCAACTCGCCATAGTTAAGCTACCTTTTTGGAGAATGAGCAGTCGCAAATGTCCTCCATGAGGCCAGACAGGTATGTCACACCTTCCATTTTGTGCTTTTCACCACTACCCTCGCCAAGTCCCACCATCTGGCACCATAGCCAGCCATTCAAGCATGGGCCGTCGGTACTTGAAGCACATTAGTAGTAGATTAAAGCCGTATCTAGCTCAGGCCCATAACTACCCTTTCAGGAGTCAGTCGTTAGAATGATACCAGATAGATGGATGCAAATAGTGGCTGCAGTGCGAACCAAGTGCTTGCATTTGCACATCGGATAGCAAGGGCCGTCCCTTCCCATCATCGATACGACCTTGCCGGACATGTCTATTGCAGGAACATGATGTGGCAAAATTCCATGCTGAAATACTATCCTGCATGTTTCTCGTTTTCGTTTCGTTGGCGTGATGTCGGAGGTGAATGCATCAGTCGACATCTATGCAGAAACACGATGCCAAGATTGGAGCATCAAAGCGCAGAAGTTGAGGCATGGTGTCAAGGAATATTCTACAGGACAAATTCCATCAGCCCATATGGCTTGGACTAGGGGATGCATGCTCCATTTGCTCTGCTTAAAATTGGGAAATAATATACCACAGCACCAGAAATAATACATTTCTTTCACACCGTTTGAATCAAGACGCGACTCTGTATTCAATTGTTGACGACAACATCGTTCCGCGCCGTTTCCTTCTAGCACCATTAAGTTTGAACCCATTGCTTTTCCCAATGCAAGATATGATCTACAGGTCGCCAAGAAGAAGTAATACACAAAGAGAGTAGCATCTCGTAGATCGTGTGGCGTCGATCCCCGAAACTCCATAGCAATCATTACCGCCCTAAACGCCTTGCCGCAAATAGTTTGTCCCGGCCCCAAGATGGTATTAAGGTGAGAAATTGTAGGAAATTATCGAAGGCTGAGAAATCTCCGTGGTTGAAAAAAATGGAGGATAACTCTTCTGACGTTCTCCAGAGTTCAAAAGTGAAAGTTGATGCAAAGTGAGATTCGTGCGAATCGAAGAAAGCCCGTGTTCAGTATGTGAGAAAACCGACATCATCCTGCATCAGCAGGGCTCACACAGCGGGCAGTCCCCAGGCTGGACTATATATCGCTCGTGTGGTCCTCTAGGGCATGCATTCCTCCGGCTGCCATCGACCGATGTGCGGAAGAAATGAGTGCCTGGGTCGAGGCACGTTGTATATATGTAGTAGTTTTTGGTGAAGTCGCACATGGCTACCGCTTGAAGCTGAGAGTTAGATGTTAGATTCCTATCGTTGCCTAGGGATCGGCTACGGATAGAGAAACTTACGAGGAGCACCCTACGGGAAGACTAATAGTGAGTATTTTGGGAAAAGGAAATGGGCAAGTTGCCGAGTTAGGTAATGTGGAAGGTGACGTTTATTGGCCAAAGGTGGCGAGCGGCAAGTAGTAGTAGTAGTAGTAGGAGTAGTTTGGAGAAATATAACAAAGTTTAGCGTGAGAGTGAGGTGGGTTGAGCTAGTGGGTGGTGTAGGATGAAGGTGACAGCATGCTTCCGGATATATATATGTGTGTGTGCGTGTGTGCGTGTGTGAGTGTATTGGTGAGAGGGAGTGAGAGAGCATGCGCACTCTGGTGGATATGTACAGTAGACGCATGTGCGGGTGTGCCGTTTTCTAGGACGAGGGTAGGAGACGAGAGAAGCAAAAATTCTGACAGGGGCCAGGGTATTATATAATAAGAACATTTGCTTTGTGGTACGGGGTTGGCCTTGTATGGGTCAGTGGTGAGAAGATGAAATAGTGGGCAGGATATGGCTGTATGGTTTTATTATCGAGGACAGGATTAACTGCGAAAGAGAGCAAAAAAGGCATCCATGTTGAGCACAGCACACCACGGGCGACAGTGACCGGACCATCCAAGGCACAATGCTTTGCTGCAGCAATGTATCTTCAGGAACCTCGAGCCCGGCCATGTTTCCGTGCTCTGGCTGGGGGGCGAGTCCGTGGCTGTTATATATGTGGGCAAGTTAATGGGAAAACGTGCCTGTCCTTGTCTAAGAGCTATGGCGGAAGCGTTTGTGTCAACCTTTATGAGGGTCAATGGACCTGTGACAGTGGGCCAAATTTATTCATCAGGCGATGTGGGCTATGACAGATTTAGAGACGAGGGGTGGAGGGAAGGCTCCTAGTCATTTGGAGTGAAGGGGGGGGGGGGTTGGCGTAAAGGAGGAAAAAAGTGTGGAAGACCATAGTGGTACATCTGGGACATGTACTGTCTTGAGGCTGGAGGTCAATGACATGGTGCAATGCACTAGGCCAAAAGGAGGCCATAGCCATTCGAATATAGAACCAGGGAAAGTCCCACCCTCAAACAAGACTGTATTTTGCTGTGTATTCTCGAAGTGGAGCCCTATTATTTATTTTATGTATAGGAGGACATCCGCACTCTGCATTGGGAGATCATACACCTGTAGTATAAATTTGATAGAGTTATTAATGTATACGGATACCGCACATCAAAAACACTGCAGGATGCATGCTAGCAGGCAACATGGAAACAACTTAGGAAGTTTGAGAGGGCTAACCATCTGGCATACCCTTGCTGAGGTGCATGTTGCGAACATGTCTATCGATCATCGTTTGGCATGTCAAGAGCTCTTTGGGAACCAATACATAACGGCTTGAAGCCGCTGCAGCAATGCCAAGTACCGGGCACTGGTTAAGTGTTGGGCGATTGGTACTTTTCTTTGAATTTGCAAACTGATGACGTGCTGGTAAATTCTGGATAGATGTTTGAACAACATGGGCACTAAAAGGGGAATGGGCTCTAGGGAGTATTTGGAAAAGACGGCGAAGAAAACATAAGAGAACAGTCAAGAAAAACCTCCACACGTTTTCGACTTTCGTAGCTACAAGTACATGTCGCGACCCCTGCTCCCGCACGGATGTCCAGGTCGTGACACAGGCTCTCTCGTGGCTCAAGGATCAAGGCCTGAGGCGAGGTCTGGGACCTGTGATGGGTACTTTGGGGCACATACCCCAATCACCATCCCCTCAATTTGTCTCCGACTTTGGTGAACTTTTGTTTTGAAGAGGACTTTCTTCCCCGTTACGCACTTGCAGCCGAGTATTTAGCACACTACGATATTCTCAACCCATGGGCCTTATTTGCCTCATTACTAACGTCCTATGCTTTGCTTGGTGATATGCGCTTACACCTGCCCGAGTACCTGCTTTGCTGCTGCTAAGGTGGGCACTTGACTAGTTGATCCTTCATATTCGCCTAGTACACTTCCTCAGGAACGTACCCCCGCGTTCTCCTGAAGACGGGAACGGTTGGGCATGGGAGAACCCAAGATGGATAGTAATGGTGCACGTGCGGACTGTCCCAATGTTGGCAACAAGTGAAGCCACAGACACGGTCAAGTATGTCTGTGGCATGTGCGGCTTGGCGGTTATTATCTGGAGCGCGCCTTGATTTCCTGGAAAGTGGTGATGATTGAGTGTGAGAATAGACTATCCGTATGCTCGCATCTAATATCCAACGTGAACAAGCCTCGAGGAAGCATCGCGATTTGAAAGCCAAGTTTATACGAATGTTTCTATCGGCCCTCGTACTAACCTCACGCATTGTTTCAAGGCCCCATTCACAGCAAGGATGGCCCGCGATAGGGGGAATTATGAGCCCGCAATGGCGGACCCTCTTCGAGTCCTTGCTATTTTGATCCCCACACAACTTAAATGGGGTCACCGCTTTCGTCTTTGTGTTGCCGCGTCCGCCATTGTGGCGTCATTCTCACAATTGTGGCTCGCCGCTCGGGCAAAGTCTGGAAATCTGTCACAGTGTTCTGGAAATTTTTTTTCTTCCTTCTCCTGGGTTTGTCTGGCTTGTCACAATCGTCCGACCTCCGCCATGCAAATGTCCTTTTGCAAAGAGGAAGACGCGCATTGCCAACGAAAATTTGATACCTATCTCCCTTGTCTCACTATCCTGCACCGTCTCATCTTACCCGTTGGTTTTCCAAGTCAGAGAGTTTCATCCATTCAAACCCTTTGGACGAAGACAGAGTTTGTTAGCTTGGGCCACTCGTGCTGTCTTGTCGTGGGCCGGGCAAAGGCCGGGCAAAGGCCGATCAAAGGTCTGGCTCATTCCCAATGTTAAGTTGGAGACGTGGTGGTGTATGACACAGCCTTCGGGATACTTCCAGCTCGGTGGTCTCCTTCCTTTCTCAATCGAATCCGCATCCCGACGTGTGTGGCTGGAATGGTTGGATACATCTGCATATTGGGTATTCCGAGTCTAGACTGCAGCGGTATATCACCATTACCATCCCATGACCTGGTATATCCACGGTTCCGCGAATGGGTGGGCATGTTCCATTTATCCTTGACGTACTATGTGGCTTTTCGGCTCAAAAGACCGAGTTGTGGTTTTCATTCGGCAACTCGTTCACATCATTAGCCGTGACAAGCAGCCGTCTCGCGCTCATGGACAGTCCTTGGTTTTGGGTTCCTATATCAGATTAACATATCGCAACTCCTCGCGTTAATGCTTCCGGGTGCCCTATTTTCAACAGCAAAACAGGAATTAAGAGGGCTTTCTTCTAGCTTTTGCCAGTGCCCTCCTCGCCCAACCGCTCTAGGCGCTCTCCGCCAATCGAACTCTCATTGGGGTTTATCCAATCAGAGCAACTTTTCGACTCCAGACCCGGTGCGGTTTCTAAGAGACCACCTGCGGCGACTAGCTAGGCGGACGGGACAAAAATTGGCCTGCGATCTCTGTATGTGTCCCTTGTAGCAGAGTCCCAAGGTGAACTCTGCCTCCTATTGTGGTTCCATCCCTTCTCCATGCTCCCCACGTTGTAAGGGTATCTAGCACTAGTTTACGGGTGGGGAAGGAGGACGATGGGCTTTGCGGGCTGAGTGAATGGGTCCTCCTACTCACCCAGGAGATTCGATTTTAGGTCTTCTCCACTACATATATCTCAAAACAACCGACACAGCCCGGTATATAATACTAGAACAGGTGTGGTGAACTTCACCGGTAGTGTCAACGAGAAACACGGTGGAAAGCTGGGACGGATGTTGGAGGCTGCCTGTCCATGTGCCGAAACTAATAACCATTTTAGGTCTTGACTGTAAAAGGCTTGCAGCTTGCCAACCAGGCGTCATGTTACAAGCCTGGGCGGGATGCTGCGAGAGCTCAGACACTTGGTCCCCCACGCTCAAGCCGCTTCTTTCTGTTGACTTCTTGGTACTATGCGCCGAACCTACATATCCATGGTTTGCAAACCAGTGCGGGCTCAGATTCATGGCCCATTCATTCACTTCAATCCATAGCGGTATCAAAAGATGCCATGGAACGGGGTGAGGAATGGGGCAGAGCAACCAAGTTGTTTCCGTGGGGGTCAGCTCAGGTGTCTTGAGATATACAAGTCCCACCTTCATACCAGACGGGCCACTATAGGGTATATATATATAGTGTAAAAAACCGCGTTTATTACATGCATTACGTAATAATAATAATAAGATTGGCTTTTATTTGCACAATACCGGGAAAAAGGGTTGGCAGATACCAGAGAGGTGCTCGTCTAATTGAAGGCGATGCTAAAACCCATTATATCGGCACATCTTTCAATCCGGTAAGTACCTGAGGTAGGTACTGTATATCGTGTACCGATTACCTACCACATATTATGTACTAGGCATTCCATTCCTGGAGCCACGAGCATCAGCGTCTCACTACTCACGCTGCAACTCATCCAATGCTCTGTACAGATCGTACACACTCTCTCTATCGTTATAACCACTGTGAATTGCATATCCAAACAGCACCTGGGACCATGCACCTGCATCCGCAAGCAATCGGATGCGGGCTCGAAATCGGGGCCAATATCCCGGACGGACGTAATGAATGAACAAATGATGGCTGGCCTTGGCAGCTGCTGCACGGCTCTCCATATATGCCAGGCAATGATGGCATCCGAAGCTGCAACCGAACAAATAATGAATGGATCAGTGGAAGCCACTGCACCATGTACTAGCGCATGCTGTGCAGCCTGAGCAGGATGTACTATGTACTTGCCCATACCGCTTGCTTGGGTAGGCACGTCCGCCGACAACGCGTGCTCTTCTGGCTAGGGGGCGTATGAGTGGCTGTTTCCAGCTGTATCGTCATTGCTCCTTTTGGCCTGCAGTCAGTAATCGAAACTGGCTTGTTCTATAACTTGCAAGCCGCCTCTGGCACCTTAATGTACAGAGCGATTGGCTTCTCAGCATCACTACTAATCTTGAACTTCTTCGAGTTCTTCAGCGAGCGCCGGGCGGTACTCTGGACTCGCCCCACCACCCATCCTTGATTCTACTATCGCAGCATACAAATTCCAATCCTCGCTCTCACGTCCAGCAGCCTTGACGCGCACTTGGTCATTTCAGATGGAATGATGAATTCGAAAACACGGGCGTGCTCTCATAAGTATGACATAAATTTAGATATTTTCGCGAGCATTCCCAGCTGCGACTTACCTTCCCAATCCTGATAATACACGCAGTGGTGATGCATGTCGAGTTTCGGCTTACCGGGGCTAGTTCGGAGAGGGAAACCACAGGCAGACCCCCGCCAACAGGGATGGGTCGCCACTGGATCACAAGCGTGCGTGAGAAGGAACCCGCGGAAGAACTTTCCCTAACAGGCTCGATGCCGTCCTCCACGGGTTACAAGATTGGTCCTTTTACAAACAAGAAACTTTTCATAGCTCCCCCCTGTTCGAAGGTGTGTGCCCAAGGCTCAAGCTCCAAGAGAGCTCTTGTCGAAAGCTTCCTCCTTGGTCTAACCAACGCAGAAGAAAAAAAGTACACGCCGCTGGCACATTCCCACCACCCATCACCCTGTCGCCACAATAATTTTCCCCGGGTCATTTTTTCCTCACTTTTCGATTCATATGAGCCAACATGTCTTGCACGTCCAAGGCGGGCCCCAGGTGCAGGTACAAGTGTAAAAAGCTGTATAAAAGTTTGTCCGTACACGCGATGTTCCCCGTTGTTCCCGTAGCATGAAGGTCTAAATCATCGAGAAACCTTGCTTGTTTGAGCTTCCATCGCTCCTGGGGTCGGTTCTCGTCAAGACGGATGCCGGGTAGGCCGTCAAGTTTTGCTCCCAGGCGTGGATGATTTCTCATCCTCACTTATCACTGATCTTCCACTGGAACGCAAAGGGCCGAGACCATAGCCGCCACCTCACCTTGACACGCCCTCGGACTCTCTCACCGCCAAACCTTGTGCACTCACCGACGGCCGCGAATGCTCCGGGAAGAGTCTATTAATCGGGCGGACAAAATACCACAGATACATCGTCATGCCATAGCGCACGTACCCCGAATCTTCGACGCTCAAGCGGATCACTCGGAACAGCTTGCAGAGGTTGTCGGCACTCAGCCGTTGAAGGCATCCATCTAAGCAAGCAGAGCAAGTAAAAAAAACTCTCGTTTACTTGCCAAGCTGTGCCAGACTCGATCGATTTTGGTTCGGAATATGGCTACTATTATGCGTTCGCGGCAATGAGATCCCGGAACCACCCTTGGGATGCTGTTGCGAAGAAGCTCTCAAAAGCCAGCAAAAGACTTAAATCAGAGCAGTGTCTTAACGAGACGTGCGTTTTTGATTTCTTCACGTCAAAGCGTCGTGTGTTCTTCCACCCAAGCAACGCTTAGTTTCAATCAACGTCAAAGCACTCATCCGATCTTCGTCTGCCCATCAAAATAAGTGAAGGTTTACCCTTGCAGCTTGTTCCAGGCAATGAATTGGACATATTCCATCACATTCAATTCACCACGGCACTCGCATCTCCAAGTACCCGCATTATATCCTCCAAGCCTCTTATACATGCCTAGACTAGTGCTGTGTGAGTGGTTGTCTCGTTTAGTGCATCCAGCGGCGCTCTAGCGGCCAAACGTGCGACCTGTTTCTCCCCACTAGTTTGGAATGAATATCGGTTCTTCTTTCCAGCAAATCCTTGCGGATCCATCTTGAAATCCTCACCCCTCCTTGTTAACTCTCCAGACCAATTCTTTTGTTACTGTATGTACTTTGTGGTGTGCTGGCTCTACGTCCATTGCATGTACTCCACCTGTCCACATTCGCTAATCCCCCCCCCCCCCCTCTATACACGCATATACTGTGATACAAAACCCGCTACGGTATATATGTGTGTAAGGAGTTCTAACCGAGGTGGAGGAATTTAGGGACCGCCCCCAATCGATCTACATAACGGACAGCCGTACATGCATGGATGTGCCCGTACGATGTACATAGGTACATCCTGTGCGTGTACACCATCGCAATGGGGGCGAAGCAGGTACGATATGGCCTTGTACCCGTGCTATATAAAACGATATGAACTACACTACATACTTAGCATCTAATGTCTCTTTGGGGGCACGTTGAGAATTTTCGGCCTGTCCTCAAATGGCAACCCTTAGTTCGAACTCGAAAGTTCTGCATACGTACCAACCCTTCGAGTCGGTCCCATACGTATATTGAAGGTGGTCTAAGAGAATTCGGCCGCACAACATCCGACATACAGGCATTACTATGTACTCCGATACCACATCCGGATATCAGATTTGACCTACAGTAGTAACAGGGGATGTGTGCTCATACAGGCCAAGCGCGGAGTTTCTCGTCGACCTTGTGACCTCTCGCTCAGGGTCGGAGATTTTCTAGCTTTCCATCGTGTGAAACGCCTCGGCTATCAGCCATACCCCGGAGCAGCGAGGCGGCTCACGGCATGAATTCAGAATAGTTACTTGATATGTTCTACCAACGCCCGAGATACAGATCAAGATGTCAATATTTGATAGCTACATTTCCAAACGCTGTCGGAGGATGTGGCGGACTGTAAGGCACATGCCGTATTCGTGTTTAAAAGCGTTGCATCCACCAGAATGCAACTCGTTCTGAACAAGGTATTGGGAAAAGACGATGATTGAGGAGGTGGTGCGACCTGTTCGTGAGCATCTCGATATTTGACAGGTGCCATGCAAGAACAGAAAAAGACTCTTGTCCGACCCCTTGGCCCAGCCCAATGCAACCAAACCTACGAAGTACAGGACGATTAGTTAGCTCTCGCTTAGCCCCAGGATGGATGCCCTTGCACACACCACTTTATTCCTTATGCCCTCCAGGATCTAGGACTCCTAAACGCCGTTTCTCTGGTGTCGTCGCACTTCAAAGACGCCGAGTCCGGTCATGTCAGCTTTCGCATAGGCCCTCGTGTATGAAAGTACAGTAGGTTCATGCTTCAAATTTAGGCTTGTGGGGAAGCGTCCAGGTTGGGGGCTGGATCGCCAAACCTAGCAGATCAGCGGGTTGAGGGATAGTTATCCAGCATCATACGATGCAGTGGGCTTGGATTTGCAGTGTATTGGGTAGGACTGATATTGTCTGTGGATACGGGGCAAATATTTCTTAAGCCGGACAAGCGCTACCCTTCAATGTTCAATATCGGCGTCTCAATGTGTCCGACTCAACCCCGCTGACGACAGACAGTGACCGGCAGCTTGACTCATTCGCCAATCCTGGCCGTGGTGTTGAAGCGAAGGGACATTGAAAAAATGAAGGCATGTTGTTGGGTGCCCATTTACCATGTACAGGGCCTGGCACATGCCGGGTGTGTATGTAGACGATGCCTTACCCGGATTCTCAGCAGCTACAATGCATGGGGAAACACCCCGAAACTTATCTCCACTTGGTAGCGCTAATGCCAGCTGCAGGCCTTTGTAATACCTTGGAACCCACCACACCATGTGCCAATTGCGTGTCGTCCCGAAGAGTTCAGACTATAGAGCGCTCACAAGGCGACGCCAGCTAGTAGAATCTAGAACTTGGTCGCTGATGGCAGGTGCAACATACATATATCACTAGCTATGTTTATCCGCCAAGATCACCAAGACCAAAACGTGCGCTAGCCCTGGTTGGACCGGGCACATCCCCTACGTACCTGCTCCAGTTGTCACCACCTTGGCACTCATCACACATCACCAGCGTCGGAAACTAATAATCTCCACGCGGCCAGGCCATGCTTGTGTGGCCCCAGAGACGCCCGCCCAAACCCAGGCTCAAGTCACTCTTCAGGTGCCCATCGGGATTGCAAGGCTAGGCCGTAGCCGCCTTGCATAGGCCGATTTCTCGCCCCCCCCCCCCCCCAGATCTTGTAACTAGTCTCTCATTTGCGGACCCAATCGCAACTCAACGTTCTGATAGCCTATCCCCGTATTGGCATGGTGCCTCGGGCAACAAAATGCAAACCCTTCAGCCTCTTCCACGCGAGATGATCGATGCCCGCCGACGCTAGCTGCACTGGCCGACGTTTGGAAATTCCGGCGTTGCAAAACTGCCATGCTCAACCCGCGCACGGTAGATTGTTCGGGAAATTTGACATAAATGCATTCGGGGGGGGGGGGGGGGGGGGGGGGGGGGGGGGGGGGGGGGGGGGGGGGGGGGGGGGGGGGGGGGGGGGGGGGGG
>JAKWBI020000631.1:0-26921 GCA_022664585.2 Zalerion maritima | reverse complement strand
TTTAATTTAACTCCTTATTTTTAAATTCCCTTACCCTTTAAAAGCTTATATTACCCTTAACCTAACCCCCGGCATTTAATGCCTTTTTAGCCCTTTTAACCTAAAAACTCTGATTTAAATATATCTTTTATTTTTTATTATTGCCCAATAAAGCGAAAAAGCCCTAAGCAGTATGATTTTAATAATGGGAGATTATACCTTCGAAGGGTTAAGGTTAAAGAACAAAACCAGCGCTTAAATGCCTAAATATTAATCGGAATTTTCGTTTAAATTATCCCGAGAAATGATTTTTTGTATAAAAGCCCTTATTAAACCTTAACGCCTGTATAAAAACCAGGCCCGTTAGGAAGGGCCAATCCCTTTATATATTTTATATATAAATAATTTAAAGCTTAAAAAAATTACCCAAAGAAATATAAGCGTAATTATTAGGGATATGCTTAACCTTATCGACCGCGATAAAAACGACCGTTTCCGTTAACGGTTTCGAAGGCCTATTACCACTAAAGCGTTTTTTATAAATATTTGGGTATATATATATAATATTATTAAATTATTAAAATACAATTAATTTTTTTTTTTTTAATAATTAATTATCTGTAAGGATTACCTTAAAATATATAATGGGGTAAATAATATTAGGTTTATAATTACGGATTTTAAACCTTTAAGGGGGCCTAAGAATATATTAATTATTAAAGACCAGGCAGCCCTTATAATTCCCTTATAATACCCGTTTTTTAAAAATTATAATTTATTTAATATAATAAAGGTAGGGGTTAATTTTATAATAAAAAAATAAAAAAACCCGCGAATAATTTTTATTTAAAATTATTATAAGGGTATAATGCTTATTATATTTATATTAAAAAATATAGGAAAGGATTTTAAAAAATATATATGGGAGGTTTATATAAGGTTTTTTGGTAATACTTTAAAACGAAATTAATAGGGGTATATTTAAAAAGTACGGCCTTTAACCTAAAGTCCTTTTTATAATAATTATTTTCGTATAAATTAGCCCCTTTTATTAATTTTAATACCTTATAATATTAAAAATATTTAGGATTATAATTTATAAATAAAAAATAATATGGATTTATACGAGAATAAAAAGGGAGGTTTATATTTATAAAAAGGCCCTTATATTTTAAAAGTTAAAGGATAATGGAAAAAGGTTATGGTACCGTTTTCGAAAGTTAAAATTAAGTATAAGGGGAAAAGGAAAAAAGAACCATATATTATATTTTTTTAGGCCACCGCCTAATAATTATATAAGGTATTTTATAAATTAGGTAAAGGTATTTTATATAAATTATTTAAGGTTTATAATAGGCCGTAATTTATTAAGGAACCTTTTTAAAATAGGATGGTTATAAGGGGAAGTTGGCATTATTACCCGGCACGAGGTTTTTTTACGTATAATAGCGAAAGGTAATAATCCTTAAGGTTATTTAATTAATAATAAAAAATGGCAAAGCCTAAATATAAATATAAATATTATCGGGATGCGTTTTTATATATTTAACGTTTATATAAACCTTAGGCCTTTTTTAATATACCTTAAATTTTTTAATATTAGGGTAGATTTTATAATTCGTAAAGGGGTAAACCCGTTTAATTTTTATACGGAAAACCAGGAGGATATAATAGAGTTAAAATCGGGAAATAATATAAATTCGGACTTTATTTATATAATTAATCTTATATACCAAAGGCGAAAGGGCCAGGTGGTTTTGGAAAAAAAAGGGGGTAATAACCGCCTTTATAAATTTTTTAGGGGAGAATATATATTACCGGGATAAAAGCCTAATTTATTAAAATTATTTAAATTATTATTATATATCCCTTCCCTTTTTTTTTTACCCTTTACACGTTTTATTATGCGCGCACCCCCCGTTAATTATTAATCGCTGCCCTTATTCTTACCCTTAAAAATAACCTTATTTTCCCCACGTATAGCTTTTATTTTTAAATAATCGCTATAATTTTAATTTTTTTCGTATATTAATTAACGCTGGTGGGTATATAAAGAATAATATAGGCCTTTTTTTAATATTAAGGTGGATAATAATTTCGAAGTATTTAAAAAGGAGATTATTAAGGAGCTTTTATGCCGTTTATTAATAAAAAAAAAGACCTACCGGCCGGAGGACCTTAGGTTTTATTTTATTTAACGCCATTTATCCCGTCCCGGACCTAATATACAGCCTATTTATACCGAGAATTTCCCGGGGTGGGTTATTATTAAAAAGAATATTAAGCGAAAGGTTGCGGAGGAGAAGAAAAAAAAGGAAGCTTAAAGGAGGGAGGCGGCGAGAGCGAGAAATACGGCCTATAATATTAAGTATGGCCAGCGCCGTTGATTTAAAAGAATTAAAAGGGCTTTTTAAGCTTAATTGGCTTTTAATTATATAAAAAAAGGGGATAAGTGTGTTGCTTTTTATTTTATAAATCGTTTAAAGTAAAGTTTAAATATTATTAATTAAAATAAACCCTCCGGGGAAAATAAAGGTTAGGGCGTAATAAAATTTATAAAAATAAAATTATATAATCCTATTTAATTATAATAAAATAAAAAAGGGAACCTATAATTATTATAAAAAAAAAATTAATAATATACGAAAGGTAAGAAAACGGATAAATCGGTAATATTAATAAAAGCCAGGAAATTTTTCCTAAAGTTTTTCGAACCGCGGGGCGCGGTTTTTTATTATAAATTAATAAAATATAACGGTACCGGAGGTATTCCCCGCTGTATTTATATTAAAAACCGGTGCCCGGCGCGATTATTTAAATAATTAATTTAAAGCCCTAAAATAATCCTATATAGGATTATATAAAAAGCCAGAAAAACCCCCGGGATTTATAGAACTTTTAAAAGGGTAATAAACCATGGCGGCAGAAACTTAATTATAAAAATGCAATTATTATTTAATATATTATATTTTCCCCCAAATATTATATTATCGTTTAGGAATAATCCTGTATAGGATTATTCCATATTTTTTAGAATGTTGCCGCTCTTAAATAGGCAACTGGAGGTTTAACCAAACCAAACAGCTTGGTTTTAAACACCGACCATGCAGCGAGGTTATCAGACCTACTCCCCGCTACAATAAGGGATTAAAAGCTTTGGCGTAAAACCTTAAAGGATAAATTATAATTATAATTAACAATTAATAATAACCAAACCCGGAAATATATTATTTAAAATAATTATATTTATAAAGGGTATAAAGGATAAAACGCCATATTTAATTATATTATTTAGTATTATTATTAAAAAAAATAATAAAAGTAAGTATGAAAGGTATTAAAAACCTGCCTAATTTATTAAAAGCGAAACCCTTAAAGGTTTAAAATACCGCTAAAGATTTTTAACCTTATTTTAACCCCCTTTTTTAAGGTTTCGCTTAATATTTTCTGGATATTATTAAAAAAAGGGTATATTTATATTATATAAGCCAAATATAATTTAATAAAATAAATTAAAGGGCGACCATTATAAAAAGCCACCGTAGGATAAATGGCCAATTTTGTTTAATAGGATATAATTTATAAGTATAGGATATATGGGAAATTAATAATTAATAAAGGACCGGAAAACCGAGGGTTTTTAGATAAATTTATAAAGCGAATAGGCCTGGCCAAGATTACGGTATCGGCGTATAATTTATAATCGTAAAGGGGAATAAAACACCATTATTTAAATACCAGGGATATATTATTAAAATTAGGCGGTAATTAAGTTAACGTATACCCAGGGGTATTAATATTATAAAAAATTATAATAAACCAAATTATAGGATTCTCCCTATACGTATTATTATACGATTAAAAGATGATTATCCCTATTAAAATAGCGCTCCTTACCTGGAAAATAATTAATTAAAAAGGTAATATACCGTACGCGGACTTTTTAGCGAAAAGGAGCCGGGTAATAAAACGGAAAAAAACGGACTTGGCGGAAATAGCCCAAATCCTATAACGGAATAGGGAAACTAGGGCCAAGTATATAAATAAAAAAAATAGCGGGAAAATAAGGAAGATCCCATTAAAAAAAGGGGATTTAATATTATAATGGATACCAATTATAAGGGTTAAAAATATAAAGGATAAATAAAACCCTTAATAAATAAAACCTTATATTATTTATAAGCTTTTAAATAAAGGAAAAATGGTATAGCTTAGGGAGCCTTATAAAGGAAGCCCTCCCTTTAAGCGTATAATCGGAAATAATAAGGTTAAGAAATTTATTTAAAAAAACGGATAATAAAGTAAGCCGGTAGGAATTAATAATAATACCTGGAAAAAATAGGAATTTTATTAAAAATAAAATAATAAATTAAAAAAGGATTATATAGGATTAAATAATAAGGAGGATGGTTTAAAAAACTATATTAGGGATAATATATTAAAAAGTTTGGGTAAGGATTAATACCGAACGGTAATATTTTATAATAACGATTAGGAAAAAAAAACGATCCAGCCGAACGTATTATTATAATATTACGGCCAAAAAAACCACGTAATATAAAAGAATTAAAAAATAAAAAACGGGAATCGGGGAAAGTACCTTTTTTAGGAATAACGAAAAAAATATAATTTTAAATCCTTATAATAACCACGGAAGAATTCGGTAATATTCCTTTTATAAAGGAATAAAGCTGTATAATATTATAAAACCTCTAAAGGAATTACCATATAAAAAAAAATTCCCCTTTTTTAATATTCCCTCCCCTATATAATAATAAGCCCTAACCAATTTAAAATTAATTATTATAAAAGGACCTAGTAAAAACCATATATTTAAAGCTTCGTTAATAATCTAAGGTATATATACGCATATAAAAAAAAAACCACATTCCCTTATTTAAAAATTTAAAAAAAAAAATTTTTACGCTTTCTTTTTTCCGTTCCTATATTATACCGAATGGCCCTATTTTAAACCATTTATAAATAGTAATTAAAAATAACTTCCCAATTTTAGGAAAAGATCACCGGTTTAAATTTTAATTCGTTTGTTTAATTTACGGAAAAAAAAGGGCGGGATCCCTATTTAAAGGGCTATATATAAAAGTAAAAATTCCTTTATGGAAAAAACTTAATTTTTTATATTAAAGGACACCATTAAATAATCCTGTACAGTATAATTTTTATTTTAATAATAATAAAAGGATTAATCGCGGGATAAAAACATTATAATTTGATTTTAAAAAATTTATAATATTCCTTATTTTTTATAAAAGCGTAAACCCTCGTAATAAGCAAAAGCTTAAAAGGCCGCCGCGCCACCACCGTTATTTCGTTTAAGAACTTTACCTCGGCCACCCCCTCGATTATAAACGCCAAAAAAACCAAACCCTTATACCGATTGTATAAAAGGCCTAATCAGGCCGGAAATATCTTTAACCCCTAAATTTAAAACGTTTATAATTTTTAAAAAATTAAGGCCGTTAAAAATAATTTCGAAATAATCCTCCCAATATTTAATATTTTGCTCCTATATTATACTATTAAATAACCTTTCGATACGGAATTTTTTATAAGGGGTATAATTATTATTAAAAAAATCGGAGTCCGAAATTAATATATATTTTTTAAAGCCTTTATTTTCGGTTATATAAACCTCGCCAAACTAAAGGTAATTACCATACCTATTTTTAATATATTTAAAAATAAAAATATATTTAAAAAAAAGGGAATATATAATAAATAAAAATATTAGGCTTTTAGCCTTAAAAATAATTCGCCTACCCAAAGGTATAATATTTATAAGGGTTTTTATTTACCACGCCCTTAAATTATACGGCCAATACCTGCCAATAATAAAAGCAAAGGGAGAAATATAAACCATTTATAATTTACCTTAAAAAGCCTTTATATAAAATAAGAATAATAATAAACCGATTAACCCTTTTATATAATATAAGGGCCAGGCTGGTGGTTTTAAAAAAGGTTTTAAACATATCCAGGTTAATATATATGGCCATATAAATATAATTTAAAAAAGGGTCCCTAAACAGGCCAAATTAAAAATAATAAAGGATATTTTAAAAAAGTAATAATAATTAATCCTGCTTAATTTTAAAAGGTAAAAATGAAAAGGGTGCGAAGGTGGAATAAACCTTATAAACGAAATTAAAAACCGGCTTAAACCGGGTCCTTTTAATAAGGCTTAAAAATAGCCTCGGCGGAAAAATATTAAATTAAAAGGCCTAAACGGTATTATATTTAAAAGGCATTTTAATTTTAAAGACCGTAACCGTGCGCTGGGGTAATTAATTTAGGGGGATTAAATTAGAGGAAAAGGTAAAAAAGGACCTTTTAAATAAACCCTGGGAGAAAAGGCCCGGGCTGGTTTATTATATAAGGCTAAATTAATAAAAGGTATAAGGTAATAAGGGGGATAAAGGAAACCGAGCAAAGCCGCTGGAACTAATAATTAGGTTTTAAAGCACCCGATTAATGCGGCCTCGCGGCCTAGCCGGCAAAGGAAAAAAAGCAGGAGCAGCTACCAGGGAAATTAAAACTAAATAACCCTATACAAAGCTAATAATTTGGAAAAAACATACCTGGAGGAGGGCTTCGGGCAGCAGTAAAAGTGGCGTTAATTAAGAGGGCCGCCTGACCACGAGCGAGAGGCTGCGGAGGAGGAGGAAAGGAAGGAAGCTCGAAGGAGGGAGGCGGCGAGAGCGAAAGATGCGGCCTATAATGCTAAGCATGGCCAGCGCCGCCGATTTAAAAGGATTAGGAGGGCTCCTTAAGCTCGATTGGCTCCTAATTACATGGAAAGGGGGGATAAGTGTTTTATTTCTTATTTTATAAATCGTTCGAAGTAAAGCTTAAATCCCAGTAATTAAAATAAACCCTCTGGGGAAAATAAAGGTTAGGGCATAATAAAATCCATAAAAATAAAGCTATATAACCTTATTTAATTATAATAAAATAAAAAAGGGAACCCGTAAATATTATAAAAAAATAATTAATAATATATAAAGGGCAAGAAAACGGATAAATCGGCGATACTGGTAAAAGCCAGGAAATTTTTCCTAAAATTTTTCGGACCGCGGGGCGCGGTCTTTTATTATAGGTTGGTAAAATATAACGGTACCGGAAATATCCCCCGCTATATTTATACTAAAAACCGGCGCCCGGCGCGATTATTTAAATAATTAATTTAAAGCCTTAAAATAATCCTATACAGGATTATATAAAAAGCCAAAAGGACCCCCGGGATTTATAGGACTTTTAAAAGGGTAATAAACCATGGCGGCAGAAACTTAATTATAAAAATATAATTATTATTTAATACATTATATTTTCCCTTAAATATTATATTATCGTTTAGGAATAATCCTATACAGGACTATTCTATATTTTCTAAAGCGTTACCATTTCTAAATAGGCAACTGGAGGTTTAATTAAACCAAACAGCTTGGTTTTAAACACCGACCATGCAGCGAGGTTATTAGACCTACTCCCCGCTACACTTTCTTTTTCTTTTTTGGCCGATCCATACTCCCTATCCGGTTTTTAATATATTTGTTTTAATAATAATACGCCTTACCTTTAGGGAATAATTAATTTTAATTAAAACTGGGGGTAATATTAAGGCTTACTTAAAAATTTCCATTATTTTTATATACTTCTTTTTTTAAATAAACTGCGCCCCTATACGGGTAAGTTTATATAGGGGTTTAATAATATAAATAAAATCCTTAATAAATATTCGATAAAAGACCATAATATTAATAAATCTTATAATATTCGATATATTTTTAAAAACCGTCCATTTTTTAATTTTAATAACCTTGGCCTATTTAGAATTACGGCCATTCGTTCCGTATATAAAACCTATTATTACGGCTAATTTTTAGTATTATTTAAATTTAATTATATAAATTATAATCCCGATTACCTTATTCCGTAATAATACTTAATTTAAATTCCTAATATATTCGGCCATATATTACCGTATCCCTGGGTAAATTTCTCGCCCATTATATATAATAATAAAACCTTTAACCGTAATATTATTAATAAGTGTTTTATATATTATTAAAATAAAACCTAAAAGAATAATAAAAATAATCCTATAAAATTTAATAATATTATTCGTTCCTCCTTATTAAAGCGTGGTTATTTTAAATAGGCCGGCGAATATTATAAAGGTAATAAAATCTTAGGATTTTAAATCGAGTATTATTTAATTATATTCGGAGTAAAAATTTAAGAGTAAAATAAACTGGTAATAGGTTATATCTTATATAAACTTATCGGTGATTAAAGGTATAAAAGTCTTACGAATTAGAACCGAATTAAGCCTTTCCGTTAAATTAATTAAGCGGTACTTCTTATTTTTTTTTAATTAAAAACCAGGGGTTACGGTACGCCGCTTGGTTTGGCTTTATTACCCCCTTTTTTCTTCGCTTTTTAAATATTTCGATTACCACCGTTATTAATATTTTAAGAATAGGAATACTTTTAACCTACCACCCTATATAAAATATTATATTAATCTTTTAAAAAAGGGCTATATTAAAATTCATTTTACCTAAATATTCCCAAAACCATATTAACACTTATTTTTTATTTATAAATATATTTATAAATATCCTTTACTTTTCCCTTTATAATTCCACAAAGGATTTTAAAATTTTATTCCTTTTTTTTAATATAAGCCTAATACCATTATACCCTGCCTTATATAATCGTGGGGAAACGTATTTACTTTATTTAATATTATTACGATTTTTTTTCGATGGCTTATTTTTTTCCCATTTTTTTTATACCAGTGCGGGTTTACGGGGGCCGCTTTATACCTTATTTAAATATCCACAGGCTTTATTTTATCCGCCATATATTTATATATAATAAAAATATTAATAATATTAATATTATAAAGGGGAAATGCCTCCTGGGCTTTACCAATGCCTAGGATTTTATTAATAATAAAGTTTTATATTCTCCTTTTATTATTTCGCAGCTCCCGATTATTACCCTTATAATACTTTTCTGGGAAAATATTTAACCTTTTTTTAATAACTTTTTTTTTATAATTAAGGTTCCGTGGATAATTATAAGGCCTTTTACACCCTTACCCTTTTAATTAATAAAAAATAACCTCCATATTTAATTCTCCGGTCCAGATCTTTTTATTTAAAAGGTTTTCCCCTTTTTACGGCCTATTAATATACCCCTTTATAAATATATCCTCCTTAAACTTTTTCATAAGGCGTTTAATTTCCTTTATAAAAAATTAAATTATTATTTTTTTATTATTCAAATCCAAAATATTTATTATATAGGCAGGGATTTCGATTTTATTAATACGGGGTTTCCCTAATCCTATACTGGCCTTTCTTTTTTCATTAGTTAAATTATAAGGATTTTCTATATTTTCCTAAAAACCTTTGTTCCTTAAGGATAAATATTATGGAGTATTTTTTGATATTTCTTTTTTAAGGTTAGGTTTATAATAATAATAATATAATTACTCCCTTTTATTTTAAACTCCCCGATTAATGCGTTACGCTTTTTATTATAACGCTATTTTTATCCCGTTACTATAATAAAAGGCATTTTTAATATTATTTTTAACGCCCCTTTACGATTTTTTTTTGGTACTGTAGCGGGGAGTAGGTCTAATAACCTCGCTGCATGGTCGGTGTTTAAAACCAAGCTGTTTGGTTTGGTTAAACCTTAATTGCTTATTTAAAAATTATAATACTCCAGAAAATATAAAATAATCCTGTATAGGATTATTTTTAAATAATAATATAATATTTGGGGGAAAATATAATATATTAAATAATAATTATATTTTTATAAATAAATTTTTACCGCCATGGTTTATTGCCTTTTTAAAAGTTTTATAAATCCCGGGGGTCCTTTTGGTTTTTTATATAATCCTATATAGGATTATTTTAAGGCTTTAAATTAATTATTTAAATAATTACGCCGGGCGCCGGTCTTTGGTATAAATATAATAAAAAATACCTTTAGTACCGTTATATTTTACCAATTTATAATAAAAAACCGCGCCCCGCGGTCCGAAAAACTTTAAGAAAAACTTTCTGGCTTTTATTAATATTACCGATTTATCCATTTCCTCGCCCTTTATATATTATTAATTACCTTTTTATAATAATTATAAATCCCCTTTTTTATTTTATTATAATTAAATAAGGCTATATAATTTTGTTTTTATAAATTTTATTACGCCTTAACCTTTCTTTTCCCCGGAGGGTTTATTTTAATTAATAATATTTAAATTTTATTTTAAACGATTTATAAAATAAAAAATAAAATATTTATTATCTTTTTCCATATAATTAAAAGTTAATGGGGCTTAAAAAGCCCTTTTAATTCTCTTAAATCGGCGGCGCTGGCCATGCTTAATATTATAAGCCGCATTTTTTACTTTAACCGCCTCCCGTTTTTAAACTTCTTTTTTTTTTCTCCGCAGCCTTACGCTTCATATTCCTTTTAATAATAACCCACCCTGGGAAATTCTCGGTATAGGTAAATTATATATTAAATCCGGGACGGGGTAAATAATACTACATAAAATAAAACCTAGGGTTTTTTGGCCCGTAAGCCTTTCCTTTTATTAATAAACAGCGTAAGGGTTTTTTATTAATCTTTTTTTTAAACATTTCGAAATTATTATTTACCTTGATATTAAAGAACGGCCTATATTACCCTTTATATATTCACCAGCGTTAATTAGTATATAATAAAAATTAAAATTATAATAATCGTTTAGGGATAAAAGCCGCGTATAGGGAAAACGAGGCTATTTTTAAGGGTAAAAATAAGGGTAGCGATTAATAATCAACGGGGGATACGCGCGTAATGGAGCATATAAAGGGCGAAAAAGGAAAGGAAAAAGTGCGTAATAATAATTTAAATAATTTTAATAAATAAGGCTTTTGTCCCGGGAATATATATTCTTCCTTAGAAAATTTATAAGAGTGTTCGCTGCCCCCTTTTTTTCCGAGATTACCTGGTTCCTCCGCCTTTAATATATAGGATTAATTATATAAATAAAATCCGAATCCATATTATCTCCCGATTGTAGCTTTATTATATCCTTTTAAGTTTGGGTATAAAAATTAAACGGGTTTATCCCTTTGCGAGTTAAAGAATTTACCCTAATTTTTAAAAGCTTAGGGCCTATTAAAAAAGGCCTAAGGCCTATACGGATATTAAATATATAAAAACGCATCCCGGCAGTAAATATATTTATATTTAGGCTTTACCATTTTTTCTTATTAATTAAATAACCCTGGGGATTATTACCTCCCATTATTATATAAAAAAAAACCTTATACTAAGTAATAATACTAATTTCCCCTTATAATCACCCTATTTTCAGGAGGCTTTTTAATAAATTAAGGCTTATAATAAACCTTGGGTAATTTATATAAAATACCTTTATTTAATTTATAAAATACATTATATTATTTTTGGGCGGTGGCCTAAAGGAATATAATATATAATTCCTTTTCCCTTTTCCCCCCATGCCTAATTTTAACTCTCGAAAGCGGTATTATAACCTTTTTTCATTATCCTTTAACTTTTAAAATATGAGGGCCTTTTTATTAATATAAACCACCCTTCTTATTCGCATATAAATCTATATTATTTTTTATTTATAAATTATAATTTTAAGCGTTTTTAATATTATAAAGTATTAAGATCGATAAAAGGGGTTATTTTATACGAAAGTAATTATTATAAAAAGCACCTTAGGCTAAAGGCCGTACTTTTTAAATATACTGTAGCGGTGCCGGAGGTATCCCCCGCTGCATTTGTATTAAAGACGGGCGCCCGGCGCAATTGCTTAAATAATTAGTTTAAAGCTTTAAAATAATCCTATACAGGATTATATAAAAAGCCAAAAGGACCCCCGGGACTTATAGGACTTTTAAAAGGGTAATAAACCATGGCGGTAAAAATTTAATTATAAAGATATAATTATTATTTAATACATTATATTTTCCCCCAAATATTATATTATCGTTTAAAAATAATCCTGTACAGGATTATTCCAAATTTTTTAAAATATTGCCACTTTTAAATAAGCAACTGGAGATTTAATTAAACCAAATAGTTTGGTTTTAAATACCGACAATATAGCAAGATTATTAAACCTATTCCCCGCTATATTTTTTAAAAGTTTAACTAGGATTTATAAACTTAAATTTTAATAACAAGCCTGCGTTTTTTGGGATTAAAATTTAAGGAATTCTTTTATTATTTTTTTCCTTTAATTAATCTGGGTTAATAATTATAATTAGGGAATAATATTATACGGAATTATATTAATAAATATAAATAAGAATCCGCGGAAATTATTATACTAAGGTGGAAGAACCCTTTTACGGTATACCGGTAAAAGATTTATAATATTTATATTATAAAAAGCGGAAGCGGATATTTATATTATAATAAAGCTAAAAACCGATTAATACGCTGCGTTATAAAAGCCTAAAAAATCGCGTAAATCATATTCCTTAGGGGGGGTAGTTTTTTTCCCATAATGGTAAAAGTATAATATTCGGTTAAAAATAAATTACCCTTAGGATAAAACAAGTATAATAAATTAGGGGTAGTAATAGGTAAAGCTAGGCAAACCTATATAATATACGGAGCTTAAAAGCCTTTCGAAAATTAATTATTTATACTTTAAACGATTTATTATTACGGAAAAACCAGGGAATACGTTTTTAAAAATAAAAAATAATGCGGAAACTTTGCGGTATTATAGGATTACCCTGGTAATATTATAAACCTATAAGGGCCAAAGCCAAATAATGGGAATTTGATTCCGGAATAGGCCCAATACCGATTAAAAGCGCGTATATAATTACGGTGGGAAGGTTAAAAAAGGATTAGGCTTTAAATATTAAATAAAGCTATATACCTTTATTATACCCTTATAAGCGAAATAATAAAGGCTAATAAATAATTAAACCCTTATTACATTACGGAAATCCGGCGTAAAATTAAGTCGTAATATAATAAAAAAGCCTTTATTTACTCGGTTATAAAAGAAATAAAGGAAGGGATTATTAAAAATATTAATGCGTATAAAGAAAAGCAGGAATATAATTTTATTTTTAAATAAAAGGAATATTTTTATAAGCCTAATTTAAGCTCCGAGGGTATTATAATTATAAAGGATCCTAAAAATTATATAACGGAGGGGCGATTTATATAATTTCGGTTAAACTTAAAATAAGGGGAAAAATAATAAAAGTGCCCTTATATTATTAAAAAAAGTTTTAAAAAAAAGGGATAATTAAGGCTAGTTAAAATTACCGCGGAAATGTAAGGGTTAAAGAAGGCGCCCTTAAATTGGCCCGTATTATAATCCTATTTACGATTATAAAAAAAATCCCGAAAGTTGCGTGGCGGAGGGATAATTTATGTAATTTCGGTTAAGGGGATAATAATATTAAGGTAAAGATTACGGAGGTATTTTAAACCAATTTAAAAAAAGATAGGCAAAATTAAATAATATTAGTATTTTATTTATAAATAAAAGGAAGTATATAATAATCGGGTTTGGTTTATAGGGGTTTATTATAATTGCGAAGAATTTTAAAAGTTATATGGCGGAAGGATAATTTATATAATCCCGGCTGAAATCCCATAAATAAAAAATAAGAATTATAAAATATTTTTCCCGTTTTTTAAAGGGTATAAGAAAAAGGAAGGAATAAAGCCACCAAGCGCTTTAAAATATAGGGGAAAATGGATACCATTTTTTATAATTATTAAATCGTTTTTCGAATAAAGGCCTAACCCCCCCCCACCGTTTTTTAGGTTAAGTTTTATTTTTTACCATTAATATTAAACCCCGTGCCCGATTTAACGGATACCAGGGAAAGTATTCCCTAAAGGGCTTGGAAAAATATAAATCGCCCGTTTAAATTAAGATCGATCCTTTTTTAAGGAATCTGGTATACGGGTAATTTTATACAGGCCTTATTAAAAAAAAAAAAGAAAGATTATAAAAATTAAATTTATTTGGGAAAGGTTTAGGGGTCCCACGCTTTATTATAATCGGACCGTAATTAAAGGGAAATATAGCGATTATAATAGTTTATAGATTATAAACGCCAGACTTTTGGGCTCCCACCTATAAAATTATGGTTAATTCCCTACCCCCTTTAAGGGTGCCTAATTTTTTTTACCTAAAAAAGCGGCTAAAGGGGGGGATAAATATACGGTAAGGAAATTATAAAAGGTTTAAAGTTTAGGGGAAGGTAAAGCGAGGCCTTTTAGCCTAAATAAATTAATTAATATTACGCCCGGCCTTATAAAAAGCCGGTAAATTAGTAATTATTAAGAGCGGATTAATTAATAATAAGGGGTAAGGTGATTAAGGAGAACGGTAAAGCGGTATACTTATAAAGCCTAAGATTTTTTAATATAAGGCGCGGGACGCGAAAAATAGGACCTATTAGGGCCCCGGAAAAATAGTACTAATACCCGGAAAATGGGAAGGTAATTATTAAGGAGATTATATAAATTCCCTATTTTAAATTATAAAAATCCCACGATTATGTTTAAAAGGCCTAAAAAGCATTACCATTATTATTATTTTTAATTTTAAGGGACCGTTTATAATTTTTAAGCCTAAGGCTAAGGAAAAATAATCCTATACTATATTACCCCTTAAAAACCTATTTAAATTTTAACTTTTATAATCTTTTCCATTTTTTATAAATTATTTTATTTTTTAAAAAATTATTCTATTATTTGAATTTATTATATTATATTTTTAAGGTAAGGCGCGGCGAAGGCTTTTTTACCAGAATACTATTATGGTAAAGAAAGGTAAAAAACGCCTTATAAATAAGCCTTAAGCCTAAGAATAATTTTCGAAAACGGAAATACCCGAAAGCGCCAACGAAGTTTAAACCTTACCACGTACATAAGGAGCCAAGCGATTATTTTTAACCCTCCCTTATTTAAGATCCCATTATTAAAAACTTTTATTATACTAATACCCCGGGTAAAATATAATACGAATATTTTTCCAATATTTTAAGGGATAAAATAAACGCCATTCCCCGGCTAATCCGTAAAAATAATATTTAATACAGGTTAATATAATTCTTATAAAATAAACCAATATATTATAATCCGATTACCATTACCGCTTTTTAATATATAGGGAAATATAATATTTAAGGGAAATAATATCTCCTAATATACGCGTTAATTAAATTAAATATTTAAATAAGTAATATTTATAAGCAATATGTAAAAAATAAATTATATTATATAGTATTATATTAATACCTACGCCGAATTAGTTAAATCGCTTACCATAGAAAAAATATAAATTAAAGCGAAAAAGGCCTTAAAAACGGAATTTATAAATACGGATACTTTTTAAAAAGGCCGTAATATAATAAACCTAAAGCGCTTTACCTACCAAAACTGGCCTATAAAAAATATTAATTAATAACGGCTATATATTACGGGGTAAAAACGCCGGCTTATTTAATATAAAAAAAACCACACGGGTTATATTAATAATATTATTTTATTAAACGCGTTCCTAAACGCCTTCGATAATATATTATAAGTTTAATTATATAATTTTATAGGGATTATAAATAACGATCTATACCTTAAAACCTATAAGGAATTCCTCCAAAAGCTTAAAGCGTTCCTGGATTAATATAAGAAAATAATAAAACTGTTCGGAAATAAATTCTAATAGGAAAGAAAAGGAACCACCGCCCGCGCTAAAAAAGCCGCGCGTAACCTTATCGATACCTAATTTTAATAAGCCAACCGATACGATATAATTAAAATGGCCTAAAGGAATTAAACCGACCCCCGCGATTTACCGCCCGCGCTCCGACCATAAGGAAATGATAAAGTATTTATTAGCCGATTAATCCTGCCCAAAGTAAGTAAATAAAACCTAATTAAAAAGCTAAGTATTTTAAGCATGGTTAATATATATATATTATTAAACCAAAAAATAGGCGAAAAAATAAAGCTAATATTAAATAATGGTAAAATTAGGGAAAATAAGCCTTAATATAAAAACCACCGTAGGTATAATCCTAATTAAATTTATTAAACTGGACGGGATTATACGCGGGGATTTTATTATATTTAGGCCAAATTCCCTTAAAAAATTAATATAATCCATTTGGAAATTTTAAAGGTATAGGTATTTTTTATATTAATACCCAGTTTTAATCAAAGGCCCTAATATTAAACCAAGGTAATAAAATACTATTGGTGCTTAAAAAATAATTATATATTATATAATTATTTATAAAATATTTAGGATCGAATTAATAAATTTTTTTATAAATACCCCTTATATTAAATTTTAAAATAGGATTTCGAAAAAAGCGAATATAATATTTGGCCTATTAAAACGTTTAATAATATAATTACGGAAGGAGTATTAATAAAAATAGTATTTTTACGGTATTATAAATAAAAAAAAGTGCTTAAGGATTGGTACGATCGGGTATAAAAGGCCTAAAATACGATTATAAAAACCCCTGGTTTTTAAAAAATACGCCTGGCTTAATTAATAAAAAAAACCAGGTACCTTGAATATACCAATTATAAATAAACCTAATTAACGAGGTTTATAAAATACCTAGAAATAATAATATTTAAAATAATTATTTATTTATTATAATAAAAGGTAAGGTAATAATGGTTAAGGAGTATTCGTGGGAAAATTGGGAGAATATAAAAGCGGAAATAATAATAAAAGCCCTTATTATTAATATTTATAATAAAACGGCGTAAACGGTTTTTAATTATAACCAGGAAAAAATAAAAAAAAAATAAGGCAGGCCCTTAAAAAGAGTAAAAGTGGAAGATAAGGTTAAAACAGTTAGGGAAAAAAAAGGCGCCAAAGGAAAAGAGAAGGATCCTGGCCATAAAAGAGTATTGGGCGCGATAAAAGAGAAAATGGAACGCAGTATATAGGAGAAAAAAAAGGCGCCCTTAGGCAGTAAGTATAAAGACCCCTTAAAGTTTACGGACCTAATTTTTTAAAAGATAATGGAAAAATAATTTGTAAGAATTATAGGGAGGCCTTACGGGTTAATAATTGCGGAAATATTATAAATATTATAACCTATAAGAATAACCTTATAGGAAAAACTGGTAGGTAAAATAAGGGTGGAGAAAATTATTAATAAAATTATTTATAAGGGTAAAAAGTTAAAGGAATACCGATAGGTAATTTTAAATAAGCCTAATATTTGTTAAATAATTAAAATAAAGGCACGTTTTATTAATAATATACCCCCGGAAAAATTAAAGTTTATAAACCTTATACGTATTTAATTATATTAATAATATAAGCGCATAAATTTTAAGGTTTTATTTATAAACCTGTTAAAAGGCCTAAAAGCGGTAATATTAAAGGGAGAAAAGATAGTCTTTTATTTAATTAATATTTTTAACCTATTAATATTAATCCCCTTAATAATCCCCTTTTTCCTTTACCCCAGCCCGTATTTATTAATACGTATAAAAGGGCCAAAAAATAAACTGGCCAGGGTTAATATAAATATAGGCGCGCAAACCAATATTTTAAAACGAACCTATGTTTAGGAATACGGCTTTAAGGCTTACCAGGCGCGAGTTACGTTTTTTAATTATAATAGCCAAAAACCCAATTCAGTTTTGGTTATATAATAATGGGTACACGTTTTTTTAAAACCTAAGCGTATTACGTAAAACTTTTTCGTACTAAAAAAAAATCGAAAAGGGGCGCCAAAAATAATATTAGGAATACCTTTTATTATAATAATGGGATAAAAATAATATTATAATAAAAAAATATAATATATTAATCGGGGAGCTTAAAATAAAAGGAAGCAATTATATTATTATTATTATAAACCTAACCCTAAAAAAAAAACCTGAAAAAATATTTCGTAATATTTATGCTTAGGGAATAAAGGTTTTTAAAAAAATATAAAAAACCCTTATAATTTAACCAATAAAAAACAAAAGGCCAGTATAGGATTAGGGAAACCCCGTATTGGTAAAATCGAAATCCCTGTTTATATAATAAAAGTTTTGGATTTGAATAATAAAAAAATAATAATTTAATTTTTTATAAAGGAAATTAAGCGTTTTATAAAAGAGTTTAAGGAAAATATATTTATAAAGGGGTATATTAATAGGCCGTAAGGAGGGGAAAACCTTTTAAATAAAAAGATCTGGACCGGAAAACTAAATATAAAGATTACCCTTTACCAAATAAAAGGGTAAGGGCGTAAAAAACCTTATAATTACCCACGGAACCCTAATTATAAAAAAGAAATTACCAGGAAAAAATTAAACGTTTTCCCCGGAAAATATTATAAAAATAATAATCGGAAATTACGAAATAATAAAAGGAGAATACGAGATTTTATTATTTATAAAATTTTAAGTATTAATGGAGCCTAAAAGGCATTTTCCCTTAATAATATTAATATTATTAATATTTTTATTATATATAAACGTATGGCGAATAAAATAAAGCCCGTGGATATTCGAGTAAAATATAAAGCGGCCCCCGTAAACCCGGACTAATATAAAAAAAATGGGAAAAAAATAAATTATTAAAAAAAGATTATAATAATATTAAATAAAGCGAATATATTTGCCCATAATTATATAAGGCAGGGTGCAGCGGTACCAGGCTTATATTAGAAAGGAGGAATAAAATCTTAAAATCCCTCGGGGAATTATAAGGGGAAAAATAAAGGATATTTATAAATATATTTATAAATAAAAAATAAACATTAATGTAATCCTGGGAATATTTAAATAAAATTAACCCTAATATAATCCCTTTTTAAAAAATCGATACGGTACCTTATATAAGGTAATAGGTTAAAAGTATTCCTATCCCTAAGGTATTAATAACGGTGGTAATCGAAATACTCGAGGAGCGAAAAAAAAAGGGGGTAATTAAGCCAAACTAAACGGCATACCGCAACCCCTAGTTCTTAATTAAAAAGAAATGGGAAATACCGCTTAATTAATTTAACGGAAAGGCTTAATTCGATTATAACTTATAATACTTTTATACCTTTAATTACCGATAAATTTATAAAAAATATAACCTATTATTAGCTTATTTTACTTTTGGATTTTTACTCCGAATATAACCAAATAGTGCTTAATTTAAAATCCCGAAATCTTATTACCTTTATAATATTCGCCACCCTATTTAAAATAACCATATTTCCGTAAGGAGGAATAAATAATATTACTTAATTTTACAGGATTATTTCTATTATTTTCCTAGGTTTTATTCTAATAATATATAAAATATTTATTAATAATATTACGGTTAAAGGTTTTATTATTATATATAATGGGTAAAGAATTTACCCAGAGGTACGGTAATATATGGCCGAATATATTAGGAATTTGGATTAAATATTATTACGGAATAAATTAACCGGGATTACGATTTTTATGGTTAAATCCAAATGGTATTAAAAATTAACCGTAATAATAGGTTTTATATACGAAATAAAGGGCCGTAATTCCAAATAGGCCAAGGTTATTAAAATTAAAAAATGGACGGTTTTTAAAAATACATCGAATATTAAAAGATTTATTAATATAATGGTTTTTCACCGAATATTTATTAAGGATTTTGCTTTTATTATTAAACCCTTATACAAATTTACCCGTATAGGGGCGTAATTTATTTGGGAGAAGAAGTATATAAAAATAACGGAAATCTTTAAATAAGCCTTAATATTACCCCCAGTTTTAATTAAAATTAATTATTTTTTAAAAGCTAGGCGTATTATTATTAAAGTAAACGTATTAAAAACCGGATGGGGAGTATAAATCGGCCAAAAGAGGAAAGGGAAGGTCCTAATAATAAGGTACGAGTCTGGTTATTAAAAAAGAGCTAAAGAAATATACCATTCGGCCAAACTGGAATATAAGGGGTTATTTATAATTTTAAAATAATTACGGAATTATTTATACGGCGCGCATTTTGCCCTTAAAATGGATATAATTAATATAATATATTAATTTAATAATAATATTATTAATCTACCCGCAGCATTTATTATTAAATGGATTGTATAAATACGGTAATTCGATTTTAATATAAAGTATATATTAAAAAATAAAAATATAATAATAAATATATTATTATAAAAATACCTAAAACCCTTAAACAAAAAAAAATAATAAATTAAAGGAAAATATCGAAAATTTTATTAATACGTAATTATACGTGCTTAGGGTTATATAGGACTGGAGGAATATTAAAATTTTAAAAGGAAAAGTATAAAATAATAAATCCCGAAAAATAGCGTATTTTTTTACCACCTTAAAAAAACCGAGTAATATTTTTTATAAATTATTCCTTTATTAAAAAAGGAAGGCTTTAAATTACCTAATAAGGGATTAAAAGTTTTGGCGTAAAACCTTAAGGGGTAAATTATAATTATAATTGGTGGTTAATAATAATTAAACCCGGAAATATATTATTTAAAATAATTATATTTACGAAGGGTATAAAGAATAAAATATTATATTTAGTTTTATTATTTAATATTATTATTAAAAAAAATAATAAAAATAAGTATAAAAGGTATTAAAAACCTGCCCAATTTACTAAAAGCGAAATCCTTAAAGGTTTAAAATACTGCTAAAGATTTTTAACCTTATTTTAACCCCTTTTTTTAAGGTTTTGCTCGATATTTTTTAAATACCATTAAAAAAAGGGTATATTTATATTATACAGGCTAAATATAATTTAATAGGATAAATTAAAGGGCGACCATTATAAAAAGCCACCGTAAAATAAATGGCCAATTTCGTTTAGTAAAATATAATTTATAAGTATAAAATATATGGGAAATTGGTAATTAATAAAGGACCGGAAAACCGAGGGTTTTTAAATAAGTTTATAAAGCGAATAAGCCTGGCCAAGATTACGGTATTGGTGTATAGTTTACGATTATAAGGGGGAATAAAATACCACCATTTAAATATTAGGGACGTATTATTAAAATTAGGCGGTAATTAGGTTTACGCGTACCCAGGGGTATTAATAATATAAAAAATTATAATAAACCAAATTATAAAATTCTCCCTATACGCGTTACTGTACGGTTAAAAAATAATTACCCGTATTAAAATGGCGCTCCTTATTTGGAGAATAATTAATTAAAAAGGTAATATACCGTACGCGAATTTTTTAACGAAAAAAAGCCGGGTAATAAAAAAAAAAAAAACGGACTTGGCGAAGGCAGCCCGAATCTTACGACGGAATAAGGAAACCAGGGCCAAATATATGGATAAAAAGAATAGCGGGAAAATAAGGAAAACTTTATTAAAAAAAGGGGATTTAATATTACGATGGATATTAATTATAAAAGTTAGGAGTATAAAGAATAAGCAAAACCCTTAATAAATAAGACCCTATATTATTTATAAGCTTTCGAATAATGGAAAAACGGTATAATTTAAGGAACCCTATAAAGGAAGCCCTCCCTTTAAGCGTATAATCGGGAATAATAAAATTAAAGAATTTATTTAAAAAAAACGGATAATAAAATAAGCCGGCAGGAATTAATAATAATACCTGGAAAAAATAAGAACCTTATTTAAAATAAAATAATAAATTAAAAAAGGATTGTACAGGATTAAGCGATAAAAAGGATAATTTAAAAGGCCATATTAGGGATAATATATTAAAAAATTTAGGTAAGGATTAATACCGAACGGTAATATTTTATAATAACGATTAAAAAAAAGAAAATAATTTAACCGAACATATTATTATAATATTACGGACAAAAAAACCACGCAATATAGAAAAATTAAAAAACAAAAAACGTAAATCGGGAAAAATACCTTTTTTAGGAATAACGAAAAAAGTACGATTTTAAATCCTAATAATAATTACGGAAAAATTCGGTAATATTCCTTTTATGGAGGAATAAAACTGTATAATATTACGAGACCTTTAAAGGAATTACCATATAAAAAAAAAATCCCCCTTTTTTTATATCCCCTCCCTTAAATAATAATAAACCCTTAACCAGTTTAAAATTAAATATTATAAAAAAACCCAGTAAAAACCATATACCTAAAGCTTTATTAATAACCCGAGATATATACTCGTATATAAAAAGTACCATATCCCCTTATTTAAAAGCCTAAAAGGGAATATTCTTACATTTTTTTTTCCGTTCCCATACCATACTAAATGGCCTTATTTTAAACCATTTATAAATTGTAATTAAAAACAGTTTTTTAATTTTAAGAAAAGGTTACCCGTTTAAGTTTTAATTCGTTTGTTCAATTTATAAAAAAAAAGGGCGGGATTCCTATTTAAAGGGCTATATATAAAAATAAAAGTTCCTTCGTGGGAAAACTTAATTTTTTATATTAAAGGATATTATTAAATAATCCTATATAATATAATTTTTATTCTGGTAATAATAAAAAGATTAATCGCGGAATAAAAAAATTATGGTTTAATTTTAAAAAATTTATAATATCCCTTATTTTTTACGAAAGCGTAAACCCTCGCGATAAGCAAAAGCCTAAAAGGCCGCCGTACCATTACCGTTATTTTTTTTAAAAGCTTTACCTTGGCCACCCCCTCGATTATAAGCGCTAAAAAAACTAAACCCTTATACCGATTATATAAAAGGTCTGGTTAGGCCGGGAATATTTTTAACCCCTAAATTTGAAACGTTTATAATTTTTAAAAGATTAAGGCCGCCAAAAATAATTTCGAAATAATCCTTTTAATATTTAATATTTTACTCCTATACCGTATTATTAAATAATTTCTTAATACGGAATTTTTTATAAGGGGTATAATTATTATAAAGAAAATCGGAATTTAAAATTAATATATATTTTTAAGGCTTTTATTTTTGGCTATATAAACCTTACCAAACCAAAAGTAATTACCATATTTATTCCTAATATACCTAGGAATAAAAATATATTTAAAAAAGGGGAATATATAATAAATAAAAATATTAGGCTTTTAATTTTAAAAATAACTCGCCTACCCAAAGGTATAATATTTATAAGGGTTTTTATTTGCCATACCCTTAAATTATACGGCCAATACCTATTAATAATAAAAGCGAAAAAGGGAATATAAACCATTTATAATTTACTTTAAAAAGCCTTTATATAAAATGGGAATAATAATAGGCCAATTAACCCTTTTATATAATACAGGTGCCAGGCTGGGAATTTTTAAAAGGGTTTTAAATATATCCAGGTTAATATATATGGTTATATAAATATAATTTAAAGGGGGGTCTTTAAATAGGCCAAACTGGAAATAATAAAGGATGTTTTAAAAAAATAACGATAATTAATCCTAACCAGCCCTAAGAGGTAAGAATGGAAAGGGTGCGAGAATAAAATAAACCTTATAAATAAAATTGGAAACCGGCTTAAACCGGGTCCTTTAAATAAGGCTCGAGGATAATTTGTGCGGAAAAATGCCAAATTGGAAGCCCTAAACGGTATTATGCTTAAAAGGTATTTTAATTTTAAAAATCTTAACCGTGCGCTGGGGTGGTTAATTTAGGGGGATTAAATTAAAGGAAAAGGTAAAAAAGGATCTCTTAAATAAACCCTGGAAAAAAAGGCCCGGGTTGGTTTATTATATAAGGTTAAATTAATAAAAAGTATAAGGCGATAGGGGGGATAAAGGGAGCCGAGCAGAGCCGTTAAAACCAGTGGTTAAATTTTAAAACACCCGATCGATACGGCCTTATTGCTTAACCGGCGAAGGAAAAAAAGTAAAAATAATTATTAAGGAAATTAAAATTAAATAGCTTTATATAAAATTAATAATTTGGAAAGAATATATTTGGAGAAGGGTTTTGGGTAATAATAAAAGTGGTATTAATTAAAAGGGCCGCCTAATTATAAGTAAAATATTAAATAATCCGAGTACGGCTTTTTATAATATAAGCCCCGGGCCTTTTTATAAAAGGAGAAAAAGTGTAAAAATAAAAAAAAGCGAAGGTTATATAATAAGATATAAAAGAAAAAAAAAGTTAGCTTATAAATATAATAGGTTTGGAAAAACCAAAAGGCCTATTGGCCATTGGTAAATACCGAATAAAAGCCAAAAAATTAGGAAACCCTTTATAAATTTCCTTATTATTATTTTGGTTTAAATGGGATATATTTTAAAAGGATTAGGGAATAAATTAAAAAAAGGAGATAATAAAGGGAGCGAGTGTTTAAAAGAAAAAAGGCTTAAAGGAAAGGAAAAAAGTAAGGAATATATAAAAAAAAAGTATTATAAGGAGAAAAAAGGCACCGATAAGAAGTATATAGAAAAAAGAATTATTAAAGGTATAGGAGGAAAAAAAGGAAGAAAAATTAGGCTAAAATATTTATATAATTATTCGATTAAAAATAGGAGGCCCGCTGATAATTATAAAAATTATAAAAGTTATAAGGGTAATAGGGTAAAAGGATAACGATGGGAATGCTCGAAAAAATACCTATTTACCTAAAAAAATACCACTGTTTATTTAAAACCCGCCAGTATATTTAAACCTTATAGATATAAATACCCCCTTTTTTCCCCCCATATTTCCTCGATTTCTTTTAACCATACCATTTCCCAGCCTTAAATCTTTATAATATAATCCTGCTTAGTTTATTTTTTATTTTAATTTAATTCCTTATTTTTAAATCCCTTTACCCTTTAAAAGTTTATATTATCCTTAGCCTAACCCCCGGCGTTTGGTACCTTTTTAACCCTTTTAATTTAAGAACTTTAATCCAAATATACCTTTTATTTTTTATTATTACCTAATAAAGCGAAAAAACCTTAAGTAATATTATTTTAATAATAAGAGATTATACCTTTAAAAGATTAAGGTTAAAAAATAAAACCAGCGTTTAAATACCTGGATATTAATCGGAGTTTTTATTTAAATTATCCCGAAAGGTGATTTTTTATATAAAAGCCCTTATTAAATTTTAGCGCCTATATAGAAACCAAGCCCGTTAGGAAGGGCCAATTCCCTTATATATTTTATATATAAATAACCCAAAGTTTAAAGAAATTGCCCAAAGAAATATAAGCGTAATTATTAGGGATATGTTTAATTTTATCGATTATTATAAGAACGATCGCTTCCGCCAACGGCTCCGAAGGCCTCTTATTACCAAAGCGTTTTTTATAAATATTTAGGCATATATATATAATATTATTAAATTATTAAAATACGACCAGCCTTTTTTTTATTAATAATTAATTATTTATAAGAATTACCTCGAAATATATAAGAGGGTAAATAATATTATATTTATAATTGCGGATTTTAAACCTTTAGGGGGGTTTAAAAATATACCAATTAGTAAAAATTAAGCAGCCCTTATAATTCCCCTATAATACCCGTTTTTAAAAAATTACGATTTATTTAATATAATAAAGGTAAGGGTTAATTTTATAATAAAAGGGTAAAAAAACCCGCGAATAATTTTTATTTAAAATTATTATAAGGGTATAATGCTTATTACGTTTATATTAAAAAATATAAGAGAGGATTTTAAAAGGTATATATGGGAGGCTTATATAAGGTTTTTGGTAATATTTTAAAATGAAACCAATAAGGGTATATTTAAAAAATACGGGCTTTAATTTAAGGTTTTTTTTATAATAATTATTTTCGTATAAATTAACCCCTTTTACCGATCTTAATACCTTATAATATTAAAAACGCTTAGGATTATAATTTATAAATAAAAAATAATGTGGATTTATACGCGAATGAAAAGGGAGGTTTACGTTAATAAAAAGGCCCTTATATTTTAGGAATTAAAGGATAATAGAAAAAGGCTCTGGTACCGCCTCCGGAAGTTAAAATTAAGCATAAGGGAAAAAGGGAAAAGGAACCATATATTATATTTTTTCGGGCCACCGCTTAAACATTATATAAGGTATTTTATAAATTAAATAAAGGTGTTTTATATAAATTATTTAAGGTTTATAATGGGCCCTAATCCATTAAAGAACCTTTTTAAAACAGGGTAATTATAAGGGGAAATTGGCATTATTACTCGGTATAAGGTCTTTTTATATATAATAATAAGAGATAATAATCCATGGGGCTATTTAATTAATAATAAAAAATAATAAAGCCTAAATACAAATATAAATATTACCGGGATACGTTTTTATATATTTAATATTTGTATAGGCCTTAGGCCTTTTTTAATACTCCTTAAACTTTTTAATATTAGGGTAAATTTTATAACTTATAAAAAAATAAACCCGTTTAACTTTTATACAGAAAACCAAAAAAATATAATAAAGTTAAAATTGGGAAATAATATAAATTCGAATGTTACCTATATAATTAATCCTATATATTAAAGGCGGAGGGGCCTGGTAATCTCGGAGGGAAAAGGGGATAATAAACGCCCTTATAAATCTCCTAGGGAAAAATATATATTATCGGAATAAAAGCCTAATTTATTAAAATTATTTAAATTATTATTACGCACCCTTTCCCTTTTTTCTTTACCCTTTACATGCTTTATTATATACGTATCCCCCGCTAATTATTAATCGGTGCCCTTATTTTTACCCTTAAAAATAGCGTTATTTTTCTTATGCGCGGCTTTTACCCCTAAGCGATTATTATAATCCCAATTCCCCTTATATATTAATTAACGCTGGTGGGTATATAAAGGGTAATATAGGCCGCTTTTTAATATTAAGGTAAATAATAATTTCGAAATATTTAAAGAGGAGATTATTAAGGAGCCCTTATATTATTTAATATTCGGTACTTCCACGCAGGAAGTAAGGTGTGGGAATACGTAGTATCCGCCACACATATCGTGAAAATCGCTAATGCGAT
>JAKWBI020000630.1:0-26841 GCA_022664585.2 Zalerion maritima | reverse complement strand
CCCCTCAAAAACTCAAAAAAAAAATTGTGTGAAGACTTTGGCATTTCAGTAGCAAGCATCAGCTGACCGGGCTTCATATCTCGTCAAATATAGCGCAACCTGGCCTCGAGTTCTCGGTGGCCTCGGCGGACCCGACCGGAAGAAGGAAAAGCGCAGCAGCGTCGCGTGCGCCGTCAGCGACGTTCCGGATTTCCATGGTTCGGTTGGGCCGGATGACGAATAGGGATGGAAGGCATGTACCGTAACTAGGCAGCGCGCGATGGCGACGCTTAGGAAGGGGAAATCTGCGGGGAAAAAAAAAAAAGAAAAAAAAAAGGCAGTACGCGTGGTGGCTGGTTATAATAATATTGTTCGCTGGAACGTGGTGCCGAGGCTGCTCGCCTGATGCCTGATGGCAAGGCTGTTCAATCGGTCGGTAAGTTAGTTAACGTATCATACCATCGATGCAAGATGGAGGCGAGCGAGCATGTGTGTCTGTGGTGAAAAGATCCGAAGAAAAGGATGAAATAATGCGGGATCGGGTAGTAATATCTCTAGAGTAACTTATCTCGTTGAGGGATAACTAGTCAACATCGCGTCCCCCTCTTCATCTGCTTAATCATGTTGGCATGATGGAGATTGACCCGCGGTTGGGTTTATCGGCTCGGGCTACCTGAACGCCAGCGTCGGCCGCGCGCAGTGAAGATCGGATCGATTGGCGACTTCGAGGGGGTAACTTGAAAAGATATCTCGAGATTGAACATGCATGGCTCTCCAGCACATGCCGTGGCGACCTCTAGCTACTCCTAGTCCTCAATTGCGTGCACGTGCCGTCTCGCCGCGGCTAAGCACGGGACTTGAGAGTTTGACTATAATCACCGCCCACAATCAAGGCAGCATGACTAATCCAATGTTTCTCGTAAGCTACTGTAGGTGAAGCTCGTCACCCCAGGAAAGAGAACCAACTGACACAAGTTCAGGGTTCTCGACGGTCCGACCGCTAGGTAGCATCCGCGGTGATTACTGGTCTAGGCAGGGATGTGTGTGGGTGGTGCGGCGGTTCTAGTCGGACTCCTCCACCACAAGCCCGGCGAGACATTTTTTTTTTTTGGGGGGGGGGCAAAAGAGTGGAAATTATGTACGGCAACTGGGTATGAAAATGAGACGAAAACAGCAAGTGTTGGAAGTCCCCCGCCAAGACAGCCAAAAATTAGAAAATGTTTCCCTATGCAAGTCAGTGATAACCTTGAGATTTCTCACGTGGAAAAAAGAAACAAGACGGCCGAGTCGATAGGCAGATTCCGAAAAAGACGTCGAGAATGGGAACATTTTCATGTAGAACGTCCGTGCTTGCACCACGAGTTCAGATATTTGACAAATGGTTACATGGCTGAAGAAGAAACCCAATGTCAACACCGTGTTCCAAAACTTCCCCTAATGCGCTAGAATCTGTCCAGTGTATCAGAGGAGTGGTGGGGGGTTCCACACGGGTTGCATCGAACACTCTGTTGCTTGTATGGGATGCTACGAGCTGAAAGTAAAGGCAGGTTGAGCAAAAGTGATCATCTTATCATGGTGTTGGGCTTGATCGAGGAGGGGCTATCAAGCATCTAAGCAGCCTAGACACGAGCCTGGTAGAAACGATTGAGAAGCGCTGGACAAACAGGCTGCCGAGAGGTCTGGATCATGACGGGCATGGCAATATCGAATCCACAAGCAGGCGCCAGCACATTGGTATTAGGGATATGCAGGCGTCGGTGATTAGAGAGTATGCGAGAGCAAACTTGTCATTTGGCAGTGGATGGTATGCCCGGGCCCCAGAAAGGAATCGATCCGGGTTATTCAATCTCCACAGATGAACTTTGGGCCTCCAAATTGGGTCACAAAGTGGCCGGCCGTCCATTTCCAGACCGACCTCTTGCGGGATTTGAACAAATTGCTTTTCCGCCTTCGCCATTCACTGACACATACGGAATATCTGCAAAGAGTTAGGTTGTTACGAGCGTGGCGACAAGGCTGAGATGTATTTGTGTGCACTCTCGGAAGCTACTGCAATGCAGAGTGTCAGCGTAGCAATATCAGGGGAGAACGCCCTGTGCAGAATATAAGCGAATCCTTCAGGCCGTCTTACAGCATCACAAATATTGTCATGGAGTAGTCGTGCTGGATGTTTTGGGTGTTGGCATTCCTACGGATCTTTCCTTTGGCTGCATTGCAGCTTCGGGGCATGGATGAGGTATAAGCTGTTGCTTAGAACAATGGTCAAATCGCCGTGAAGGGCGATTAATCGTGACTCCTGGTGTATGGGCAGTCAGCGAACCTGTAACTGGGTTGTTCGATCAACTGTCTGTTGTCAAATTCCAGAAACTAAGATCAGTCCTTTTTATTCGGGTGGTGTGGTCTAGTGGTAGGTACCACATATGCGATGGCCCTGAAGGGAAGCCCGCTGTCTCGGTGCTTTGTGAGATTTATAAACCATGTGCTTCTTCGTGTGTGTTAAAACCCAATGAGCAAGTTCGGACGGTTGTTCAAAGTGGACCTATTTTACGGAAAGTTTCATATCCAAACTCCAAACCTCCCTTGTTCTTTGAGGAACCTATGATGTAAATATTGTGTAGGCGGCGCGCAACGAATGGGGGGTTTCCGGGAGCAAGTTGCGGACTAGCCTTGATTCAGTTTTGAAAGATACTGTCAACATGGCGATAGAATCCCAGACTAGGTTGAATGCTTGCTTCTGGTGAATTCGCTTCGGGGTTTCCTTTAGCCACGTCGATGGCACGTTCCAGGGTCCGTTATCGCCGGACAGGGGGACGGACGCCATCTCCAGATGTGTTTTAGAGAAACATCCTTGTGTAGCGGTGATGTCCGACCACCATTCCGTGAAGTTAGAAGACTACGTCGATACCTAGCTCTCTAGAATAAGTCTGTAAAGAGTGAGCGGTGTTTAATGATGATGATTGTCTTGGACATAGTGGCTATCATGAGGGGTTTCCTGGTGACATAGAGGTTCGTACTGTTGTGAAAGAGTCACTTGGTAGGCTTGAGAAGCATGTTTGCAATCTAGTAAACAAAGATCTATGGTATCAGTCGAGACCAAGGTGATCAAGGACGGTTCAAGGGGTGCTTTTGACAAGACTCTCCCATCATGACAATGTCCGAGGGTAAGTCTCCCAATACCATGGGTACCGAAACCTGGTGGCGTGCGCATGCCATAGGTAGCCAAAATCACAATGCCGGGGTGAGTGTCCATCTTCCGAATGTGGAATCCATACGGCAGGTGGTAATAGTAGTGTCAAGAAACCTGGCACCTCTCGGAGCCTATGCCTTATGACAATCTGGCAAGGCCCGGCACGTAGTGGGATGCATCCTATCCCGGCTGGCATCTGAGGATGGCGAGAACGTCATGGAGTCGCAGCAGGTGTTGTGCTCAGGTCCGACATCCAAACACAATTCAACCAAACGGAAACGTTTCCTTCCATCATTGAAGAAAGGTATAGGGTGCGGTGTGTAAGGATATCCAGGTCTCCATGCACGAAGGAGTACATGCAGGGATCAAGCTCGGCTGAGATACTTGTGGAGAAGTTTTTGGTCGGTATGATCTTTGTCCGGTAGGGCGGTGGATCTAGGACGAGAGAACCAATGAACTGGAAGATCTTGTTAGCGAACATCCAGAGCGTACTTCTGTACGGATACATCTTGGATAGAAATTCGAGAGAGAATGGAAATGCCAGGGGTTGGATACACGTAGGCTGCTTGGATTCATGATTCTAAAAGTACAGTCCGCCGAGACTGGCAGACAAGCTGTCACTAGCGCATGCCCGTTGATGTAACTGTCCGGGAAAAGACCCCTAATATGTAGCGTCTGGAGAAGCTGTACTGCAGTACGATGTACATAGTAGATACATATCTGCCAGTAGGTCTCGCCCTATGGAGAATGGTCCTCTAGAGAGGTCTTCGAGGCCAGTAGCCATTGGCTACTCTATTCGAGGCCTAGCGAGAAAACTCCGCTAGTGGTGGGGATTCAAGATTTTGCCCAAAGGAGAGAATTGATAGTCCGGAAATGATTGGCTGGGTGGTTCCTCGATTTGGAAAGACGGAAGAGTGGAAGAAGGCTCAGGTGAGGCCGTGTGCCGGAGGTCCGGGTACGTAGGAGAAAAAAGATGGGACGGTATCACGAGGCTGACCCAGGCGGATTCCAAAACTTGAAGTTGAGACGTCTGTGGCGCAGCCCGTGAGATCCAGGCTTGACTTGGCGAATCAGGGCCCGACCGGCTTCGGCTTTGCAGGGAAGCTGGGCGGCAGCCTGGTGCCTTGTTCTTTGCTTGACGACGTTACACCATACGACGAAGATGTGTCCCGGAGAATTATTTGGCAGACTTCGAGATCTTTGCCAGACGCATCCGGAGTACTGTGTTACGATACGCAGACAATCTGACTAGAGGTGAGAAGGTCAACAGTTTTTTCTTCCTCTTTCGTCCAACATAATTGATGGAATGGTGGAAAGAACTCCAAGACAGGGAGAAACCATCTGACATCAATGGCTGAGTGGGTAGAATGGAATCCGACAACCATTACTTTGGCAACGGTGCGAGATAAGTCCCTGCGTGTTCGTGCAGGAAAGCTCCGGGCTTGATGGAACTTGGAGACTTGGCAGGGTTGGAGAGACTTGGATGGAGTGTTCTTGTCCGTGGGGGAAAAAGGATGTGCTGGGGCATTGGTGTGTCGTCGTGTGCTTAAAATAGAGATCAGCGGTTCTTCCGGTCCACAGCATCGGAGCATGCATTGTTCGCGGCTTACTGTACATGATATGAAGGATGCTAATTGGAGAGAGGCCGGATTAAGGTTATCTTGAATTGGGAAGACCTTTATCGGGTGGCGGAGGCTCGGCGGGCTTGCAGTAGGCTGCATTTCAACTTCAGTCCGCTTGAAGCCTCGAGACCTCGAGACTGCGATCTGTTTTCTTACTTTCTCCATTTGCGGGATGAATACGAAACTTATTTTTTTTAAATAAAAATAAAATAAACAGCACCCTGTCTTGACTGGCCTTATTTTCTCCTGCTGTTTCCTGCGTGCATCTCCGCTGTCGCGCCTTCCCTGTGACATGTCTCGGACTTGGCTGCACCGGACTCAGGTTTCTGCATCTTGCACGTGCTGGGTCACGGCCCAGGCTTAGGTTGATGATGTCATTGGCTGAAATTTCAACGTAGCGTGCAGTCGGCCGCAGCTAGCGAACGCGCCGGACAATTTTTTGATTTATTCAATGCTCACGCCAGTTCCACTGCGAGTGCTTTTGTTTTTTCATCTTTTTGTGTCCATCCCATCTGTGGCTAACATATCTTTTTGAAATTCCGCATGCTTTTTTTTCTCCCCAGCATGGTCTGCGTGTGATGGGTGTACTGGAAAATTCTCGGCCGAAACGGTCCTTGATTGTCACCTCTCGTGTGCCTTTAGTTCAAGATGTGGTGCTGTTCTGGGCCTTGTCCCTCACGTCTAACCGTGTCGAAGACATGTGGCGGTCCTCTGCATATTCATATAATTTTCCTGGGTATCGTAATTAGGAAATGGGTGTCTTTTTCAGCGCGAATCCGCACGCGGGATAGAGATGAGTCCGCGTCTAGACCCACTCCCCTCGCCTTGTACAGTCTATCTTTACGTCTCGATTGATCATCCGTTGCTAACGAGCGCATTCTGCTGCATCAATATCGGTTTCAGGCCATGTATGTATGTATGTATGTATGTACGCATGTCCGTACCATGGTCTTCCGCCACCAGCCCCGTATCAAGGTAGGCGAGGTGCGCTGCTTCGCTGCTCAACATTAATCCATATGTTTAGCTTGGACTTATTTGCTTCCACAGCTCTTTGCGAAAAGTTCCGTCATCATAGTACTGCTTCCGGATTTTGGGCTTGTTTGCTCCTCTCGTTTTGGAGCCATATTTTATTCTGCTTACCTGTGGGCGTGAGCTCTGTCGACATTGAGTTCACTGATCGTTCTTTTTCACCGCTTGGATGAGATGGGCTTGGCATGGAAGATGGTTGTGCACAAGCTGGGTCTGGCTTTATACACAGATCTGGTGTTTTGATCGAAGGATGAGTTCGTGCCCAAGCTCAGGGCCAAATGAAACGTGATTGGACCATCGGGATGGTATCTTTTCTGGAGCCGCTGCATTTTCTTGCCTTGGCTGGACCGAAGCTGGGGAAAGTCCGAGAGGGAGGTGGCCAGCACTCTCGCCTGCGGCCCCACAGTAACAGAACAACTGCGGAATCACAGAAATTACAGAAATGGTGTCGACAATAGGACCCTTAACCCCTGTAACGACCCTCGTATAGCCGGACTGGTTTGATTCCCCCCCGCCAGAGGCCGTTGTGTTCCTTGGTTGACTCAGCCCGTCCTAGTCTGAGAACAAACCGACGGCAAACAACCACGGAGATGGTGGCCACAAAATACCTCTGATACAATCCTCTTGCCAAGCGCCTACCTACCTCCAGCATGGGCCATGCTCAAGGTATTGTCCGGAGTACACAGAGCACAGCACAGCACAGCACAACACAGCACAGCACAACACAGCACAACACAGCAGAGCAGAGGCTCCTTCATCTTCACAGCCTCTTGCCATCCAGCCCCCCCTTGGGGAGTTTCTGTTTTTATGTTCTGGCCACCGATATTTCCCTAGCCGCCTGGATCTCCTCCGCCCAAGATTATTATTATCATTTCCTTCGCCAAGATACCGCTGGCTGAGTCCATGGCAGTGCCACCCAAACGAAGGATGTACTCACCTGTTGCCTCGAGACATCGGCCGCGCGCTATTTTACACATATCCCGTTGTCACTCGTCTGACACTTTCGGGCCTAGGAAGTGGAAAGTCTTCAACAATATCTCCGAAAAGGGTAAGTACCTGAGTATCCCCTATGAGCTCGGTCACCGACGTACAGACCCCGTCGGACTGATACATACATAGTCCCACCGGCAAAACGGATACTTAGTTCGTAAAGGGTGTGCCTTTATACACCCAACCTAGATAGGTTCACAGTTTCCTAGGCACCCCTTGATCCCTGGATCATCGAATATGACGCCCGGGCTTTGGGCTAGCTGGGCAAGGGGTCTAAATGCAGGAGTAGTATGTGACATGGGGGAGCGGTATAGTGACACGGCCCCGATCCCACTCCCCCATGTACCTCTTTACTGCTACTATCTTGGTCTCCAGTCTCCATGATATATAAGTCCAAGTGCCGTCTTCATTTCCAAACTCCTCATTCAGTCAAGGGTCTCGATTCGAGCAATATAATCAACCATAGACCAGCATCCACATGACAAGACCTGCCACAACAACTTCGTAATAGACGCTCTTTTTCCTCATCCAAGCAGCTAACTACCTTCTTTCTCTTGTCCTTCCTCTCGTTAATAAGAAACAACAGCCAGTCATCCCTCGCCATGGCTAACAGGATGGCATATCTCCTCTTTGGAGATCAGTCCCTCTCCACACACGCCTTCCTCGCCGACTTCTGCCGTCAAGGCAATGCCGGTATCCTCGCAAAGACATTCCTAGACCTTGCCTCCAGTGCCCTCAGGGAAGAGATTGAAAGCCTCGGGAGGCTCCAAAGGTCAAGGTTGCCAACCTTCAGGACACTACCTCAACTCAATGAGAGGTATCACCAGCAAAAGATTAAGCACTCGGGCGTCGACTCCGCCCTGCTTTGTGTTTCCCAGCTCGTCCACTACATAGAGTACGTATCTCAGTGCCTTCAACATCTGACGCGCATTGGCACAGAGAGCTAACCAACATGGGTGCTATAGCCGGGCTGAGAAGGAATATGAAGATATTGTCAAGGCGGACCACACATTCCTCGCCGGTCTTTGCACGGGGCTCTTCGCCGCCTCCGCAATCGCCTGCACATCCTCCCCCTCTTCACTCATCCCCCTGGCGGTCCAGACCGTCCTGATGGCCTTTCGCACAGGATCACATGTTGACGCAATGGCCGGAAGGCTATGCCCCAGCTCCGGGTCGTCTGAGAGCTGGACAACCATCATGCCAGGCACCACCAGGGAGGAGGCCGAAGCTGCCATCTCAGACTTCCACAACGTCAACGTAAGTTTCGATCGATCGTAACGGCACATCTTGATAGAAGTTCAGTAACTAACATTTCGCACCCAGGCTATTCCCGTGACAAGCAAGGCTTACATAAGTGCCATCTCCAGCGGCAGCGTAGCCATCTCTGGTCCGCCGTCAACATTGGATGCTCTTTTCGAGCAAGAGTTCTTTACCCACAAGCCTAGGTCCATCCCAGTATTCGGACCATACCACGCCTCTCACATCCACGGGAGCTCGGACATCAAGAAAATTCTCCGTTTGGGTGATCCTGAACTCCAGAAGGTTTTCACCGACACGAAGCCAAAATCTGCAGTCATCTCGTGCACCACGGGCTCAAGCTTCGCCGAGACGGAGACTTCGTCACTCTTCCGAGCTGTGGTGCACGAGATGTTGAATGAGCCCCTCATGTTCTCTGATGTCCTCAAGGGATGTGTCAACATCGCTCGTGACTTCCAAGATGCCGCGAGCGACATTGGAGAGGTTTTGATCATCCCGTTCGGTCCGACCCAGTCGGCCGAGACTCTGGCAAACACCATCAGGAGCCAAACTGAGATGAGCGTCATTCTTCGCAAAGCCCCCAAGATTTCGCCGGAGGGGACTCTTGGCTCAATTGGGCGCCACGGATCCACCGGCAAGTGCAAACTTGCTATTGTGGGCATGGCAGGCCGATTCCCTGACGCTGCCAGCCACGAGAAGCTCTGGGAACTTCTCGAGAAGGGTCTCGACGTCCACAGGACAATCCCCAAGGACCGTTTCAACGTGGAGACTCACTACGACCCCACCGGCAAGGCTATTAACACTAGCCACTCGCCTGTCGGATGCTGGATCGAGAATCCCGGTCACTTCGACCCCAGGTTCTTTAATATGTCTCCCCGGGAGGCGTATCAAACGGATCCAATGCAGAGAATGGCTCTGACAACCGCCTATGAGGCTCTTGAGATGTCGGGATATGTCCCCAACCGCACGCCGTCTACCCGCCTAGACCGCATTGGTACCTTTTATGGCCAAACGTCTGATGATTGGCGTGAGATCAACGCTGCCCAGGAGGTCGACACCTATTATATCACCGGTGGTGTACGCGCCTTTGGACCTGGTAGAATCAACTACCATCTCGGGTTCTCCGGTCCTAGCTTCAACGTCGATACTGCCTGCTCCTCCTCGGCCGCGGCCCTTCAGCTTGCTTGCACCTCTCTGTGGGCCAAGGATTGCGACACTGCAGTCGTCGGAGGCCTGTCTTGCATGACCAACCCAGATATCTTTGCAGGACTATCCCGCGGACAGTTCTTGTCCAAAACCCACAACTGCAATACCTTCGACAATGACGCTGACGGCTACTGCCGAGCCGATGGTTGCGCGTCCGTTATCGTGAAGCGCCTCGATGATGCCATAGCCGACAAGGACAACATCCTTGCCGTTGTTCTGGGAACTGCCACCAACCACTCTGCCGATGCTGTTTCCATCACGCATCCCCACGGGCCCACCCAGTCCATTCTGTCATCCACCATTCTTGACGATGCTGGTGTCGATCCCCACGACGTTGACTACGTTGAAATGCACGGCACTGGTACCCAAGCCGGTGACGGCACTGAGATGGCGTCTGTTACTTCGGTCTTTGCCCCAGCTGACCGCAAGAGACCCGCTGACAGGCCCCTTTACCTGGGTGCCGTCAAGTCCAACATTGGACACGGAGAGGCTGCTTCGGGTGTCACTGCTCTCTGCAAGGTTCTCATGATGCTCAAGAAGGATGCCATCCCTCCCCACGTTGGTATCAAGAAGACCATGAACAAGACTTTCCCTGCCGACTTGTCTGAGCGCAATGTTAACATTGCATTCCACTTGACTCCGTTCCAGCGGCGCGACGGGAAGCCTCGCAGGGTCTTTGTCAACAACTTTTCGGCCGCTGGAGGAAACACTGGCCTCCTTCTCGAGGATGCCCCCAAGTGCGAGACCCCGGCTGCGGACCCCCGCCCCGTGCATGTCGTCACCGTGACGGCAAAGAGCAAGTCTTCCATGATCCGCAACGCCGAGAACCTTGTCGGATTCATGGAGCGTAACCCAGACACCCCCGTCTGTGATGTTGCATACAGCACTACTGCTCGCCGCATCCAGCACTACTGGCGCATGAATGTTGCTGTCTCTAGCCTCGAGGATGCCCAGTCTGCCATTAAGCAGCGGCTCGCTTCAACCTTCACTCCCGTTTCTGCTAAGGAGCCCAAGGTTGCTTTCCTCTTCACCGGACAGGGCTCTCACTATGCTGCCATGGGCAAGGATCTCTATGCCCATTACTCTATCTTTCGCGATAGTATCGATGAGTTTGACCAGCTGGCCCGCATTCACGGCTTCCCGTCGTTTATTCCTCTTATTGACGGAAGTGAACGCGACTTGGAGAAGCTCTCTCCTGTTGTTGTCCAGCTCGGTATGTCATGCTTTGAGATGGCTCTTGCCAGGCTCTGGAACAGCTGGGGAGTTAAGCCGGCTGTTGTCCTGGGCCACAGCCTTGGCGAGTACGCTGCCCTTCACGTTGCTGGTGTCCTCTCTGCCAGCGACACCATTTACCTTGTGGGCGCACGCGCACAACTCCTTGTCGACAGGTGCACCGCCGGTACCCACACCATGCTTGCTGTCCAGGGAGACGTCAAGTCTGTCACTGGTGCTTTGACCCATCTCGGTGCTCTCAACATTGCGTGCATCAACGGCCCTCGCGCAACTGTTCTCAGCGGCGAGCGCGATGAGATGGCCCAGGCCGCCGAGTCTCTGAGCGCTGCCGGGTTCAAGACCACACAGCTCTCTGTTCCTTTCGCCTTCCACTCCGCCCAGGTTGACCCTATCCTCGAGGAGTTTGAACATCTTGCCCGATCCATCCCCTTCAAGAAGCCCTCGGTTTCTGTCATCTCTCCTCTCCTCGGCAAGCTCCTTGAAGATGAGCCCGTCAATGGCACCTACCTTGCCAACCATGCTCGGGAGGCTGTCGACTTTCTCGGCGGGCTTGTTTCTGCTCAAGAGAGTGGCGTCATTGACGAGAAGACTGTCTGGCTTGAGGTTGGTCCTCACCCAGTTTGCAGCGCCATGGTCAAGGCCACTTTTGGTGCCGCCACCATTGCTTGCCCCACTGTCCGCAAGAACGAGGAGACTTACAAGACTCTGTCTTCTACTCTCTGCACCTTCCACACCGCTGGTCTGAACATGGATTGGAATGAATTCCACCGTGATTTTGATGGCTCTGTCCGTCTTCTCGACCTCCCCACGTACTCTTTCGAGGACAAGAACTACTGGCTGCAGTATGAGGGCGATTGGTGTCTCACCAAGAACCGCATCGCTTCGGCTGCTCGCAAGGCCATTGAACCGGCCAAGCCCAAGCTCAGCACTGCCTCGGTCCACACCGTCACGCTTGAGGAGGTCAAGGGCGATGTTGCCATTATTGAGACTGAGTCTGAGCTCACCCGTGAGGATCTCAAGAGGGCAGTCTCCGGCCATCTCGTTAATGGTGCTGCACTATGCCCTTCATCCCTTTACGCCGACATGGCTGTCACCGTGTGCGACTATGCCTACAAGCTTATCCGTCCAGACGCGAACATCGGTCTGAATGTCGGCAGCATGGAGGTTGACAAACCCTTGATTCTTGCTCCCAACACCAAGAGCCACGTCCTACGGCTGCGTGTCGAGGCTGACATCAAGAGAGGCACCGCCAATCTCAAGTTCACCTCTGAAACGGGCGGCAAACATACCGACCATGCCGAGTCGGTGGTCTACTTCGAAGACAAGTCCAAGTGGCAAGCCGAGTGGGACCGTGTTAGCTTCATGGTCAAGGGTCGTATTGACGCCCTTAAGCGGATGGAGCAGACGGGCGAAGCTTCCAAGATTGGCCGCGGTCTTGCCTACCGGCTGTTCGCTGCTCTTGTGGACTACACTGCTGCCTACCGCGGGATGGAAGAGGTCACACTGGACAGCGCCAACTCGGAGGCAACGGCAAAGATTGTCTTTCAGAACAAGCCGGAGGACGGCAACTTTGTCTTCGCTCCTTACTGGATTGATTCTCTATGCCATATCTCTGGCTTCATCATCAATGCCACAGACAGCTTCGACGCTCGCGAGACTGCATACATCTCCCACGGCTGGGAGACCATGAGGTTCTCCGAGATTCCAGACGCCAGCAAGACCTACCGCAGCTACGTCCGCATGCAGCCCGTCCGCGGCAGCACCATCGTGGCCGGTGATGTCTATGTCTTCGACGAAGCAGGCAATGTCGTGGGCCAGTGCGGTGACATCAAATTCAAGGCCATCCCCCGCAAGGTCATGAACATGATCCTTCCTCCTGTTGGTGGAGCTGCCCCTGCTAAGGCCGCCGCTCCCGCGAAGTCAAAGGCCACTTCGAAGCCTGCCTCCAAGCCCAAGTCTCAGAAGCTCACTGCCGCCAGCCTGGCGAGCGTCAACAAGAGGCTCGTGTCTGTCGTCGGCCAGATCATGGACATTATCGCCAAGGAGTCCGGTGTGACCCACGACGAGCTTTGCGACAACATTGAGTTTGCCAACATTGGCGTCGACTCTTTGATGGCCTTAACTATCTGTGGTCGCATTCGCGAGGACCTCGAGGTCGACATCGATAGCCATGCATTCATTGATTATGCTAGCATCGGAGAATTCAAGGGTTTCATCAACAAGTTTGAGCGTCGCGAGAGCACTGTCACAGTCGACAGCTACGAGGCCTCGTCCCAAAGTGACACTCCCGACTCTGAGTCGGACTCTAATGTCACCACCCCTCTCGATGAGTCTGACACTGGGTCTCTCAAGGGCGATACCAGCGCGGCTGCTGAGTCCAGCGGCGACCTCCAAAGTGTCATCCGCAGCACTATCGCCGAGGAGATGAGCATGGACGTGGATGAGATCATCGCCGCGCCGAACCTGGCTGACCTTGGCATGGACTCTCTCATGAGCCTTACCATTCTTGGAAAGCTGAGGGAAGAGACGGGGCTGGATATCTCGCCCCAACTTTTCGAGCACAACTCGTCCATCGCCGACGTGGAGAAGGCTCTCGGCGTCGGCCCCCCTAAGGCCAGGCCTGTCCCCAAGAAGACGGTTTCCTTCCAGGAAGAGGCCCCGCCATCCAAAGCTGGTCCCATTACCGTGCCTACCCCTCTCCCCAATACCATGACCATTGACGAGTACCCGCACCGTAAGGCAAGGTCCACCCTTCTCCAGGGTAAAGTTCGCACTGCCACTCGCAATCTGTTCATGATACCTGATGGAAGCGGCTCTGCTACATCTTACACGGAGCTCAGTCAGATCGGGGGTGACGTTGCGGTGTGGGGTCTCTTCTCCCCCTTCATGACCACGCCTGCAGAATATAAGTGCGGTGTCCCGGGCATGGCGACCAAATTCATCGAAGAAGTCAAGAAGCGCCAACCCCAGGGACCTTACTCCTTCGGTGGTTGGTCGGCTGGAGGTGTTATTGCCTACGAAATGGTAAACCAACTTCTTTCCGCCGGTGAAAAGGTCGACAACCTTATCCTCCTCGACTCTCCCTGCCCCACTACCATTGAGCCGCTTCCCAACGGACTACATGCTTGGTTTGCGGAGGTCGGCCTAATGGGCGATATGACTGGCGGTACCGGCAAGGTGCCTGACTGGCTTATTCCCCACTTTGCCGCCTCCGTCACGGCTCTGAGCTCGTATGCCAAGGTCGTTCCCGAGCTCCCCCGCGGCGGTGAAGGCCTCAATATGATGGTCATCTGGTGCGAAGACGGTGTATGTGGGGCCGACGATGCGCCAAAGCCCGACCCTTACCCCAGTGGCCATGCTCTCTTCCTCCTCGAAAACAAGACCGACTTTGGTCCTGCCGAGTGGGACACTTTGGCCACCAAGGCCAATATTCAGCTGCGGCAGATGCCCGGCACCCACTTCAGCATGATGCATGGTAGTTTGGTACGTTGCTCTCTTTAAAGCCACTTCGCCTCCAACTCGAGAACAGTTACTAACATTCGTCGCTACAGGCTCTCCAACTGGGTGGTTTCGTGAAAGAAGCCTTGCAGATCTAAGGTCATACTAGAATAAGTTTCCAACATTTTGAAGCTTGATACTCTGTGGTGGTAATACTTTCCCTTTTCCGTCATGACAGATAATAATTTTTCTTTGTTCCACTGGCATTGTATATCTCTTTCGTGTTATATCCTTTGTTATACGTCATCTCATGCTATGGTGTTCTGGTTTGAGACTTTCATATTTCGTTACACCTACGGGGTGTAGTTCATATTTTTTTCATGCGCTTTCGCTCTCATTACATGTTGATTTTTTGGTGGTTGGAACTTGGTTTGGAGTTTGGTTGTACATAGACTGGCTTCAAAGACTTGCCGAGGAGGAAAAGGGTTTTGTTTCGCAAATTTGTTCCAGCTACTTTTTGTTTGGTTCTTTCCTCCATCTAAATTGGCAAGACAATCCGAATATATATCTGTTCAAGTATCTTGCATGTCACACTCCGTGGTGCAAGTGGGCGAGAAATGGTCGTACCCAATTTCTCGCACGTCTCGCTAGTCAAATATCACAAGCTTCTCTTTGAATATTAGCACTATTTACAATCGTACGCACCGTACCCTATACCTAGGTTTCCGAGGAGGTCCATTTTCAGTGCTCGGGACGCCTGGATCAGCCTACTCTATTCATCAAGACCACCCGACGAGCTTCCAATCGGTTGGTTGAACATGATTACCACAGCCTCATACCCCTAAACGAAACACCCCACGTGCCGTGTTAGATCCCATGTCCACACAGTGCATATAGCCTCTTTGACGGAGCGTCGCTGCACACAGAATGGAAACAGACTTACTAACCATCTGTTTGTAGTATAAACACACCGTCACTCGATCGACCTTTGGACATGGTGTTGCAATCTACCGACATGAACTCTGATACGGAAAGCGAAAGACCGGAGGCCTGCACGGCAGAGACGGAGGATATGCGAGTGGCTCGGCCACTTTCCTATGGATTGACATCGTGACCGACATCGCACCCACCGCAGCAGCACTTTGGCTGATCCAAGACGTTTCGGTGGACGAACGGACCTCCTGCGCGCTACCCTCACCATATGACGGAACTGCTGGGCATCTCTTCGTCCTCGCAAAATACTCGCTAATTTATGGGGAACCAAGGGCAAAAAGGCTCACCGTCAAAAAGATTTTTTGGAATCTATTCACATATTCTTCTCTCCTCTACGGAATTCCGGACAGATTGTTGGATCTGATCCAATAAGAATGGCTACATACCGCCCTACATGCCAACATACCAGGTCCTGTCTACCTGATTACCGCCGCGGGAGTTTCTCGTCCATCCATTCTCATTTGTCCTTATCGCCATTACATACTCGGCTGCCAGGCATATGGGGGCTACTGGGGGCCAGAAAAAGGTTATGTTGTATGAGTGCGACGAGTGCAGAAGGCAATGTGTTGTGGGGATGTTGAATACGAGGAGTAAGCCCGACAGCGACCTACTTCCCCATCCCCCCCCCCCTCCTTCCTCAGACTTTCTGCTCTCCCCCGGGGGTGAGGAGGTGATGACAAGGTTCAAGAAGCTTGCGCTTGGCCGCTACCAATAGACAAGGGGTTCCTGTCCAAACGATCAGGCCGGTTGCATCAACCATCTTCTCACCGGCTGTACCAATTTGGACTCCTCGGCTGCGGGATGTTGAGCAGCGAACGTCAGGAGGACGACAAACCAATGTATACCACGACAACGTAAGGTATCTGTGTGTCTGCGCAGCGATATAGGGTGTGAGACTGCAAAATAAAGGAAAATTCTGAATCCCAAGCAGCGGCAAACCTAGCGGTAGATGGCATGACATGACATGCCAAAGCGATGAGCATGAGCATGCACATACTACTGACGCCTTTTAGTTGTGCAACCCACTGAACCCAGCGAAAAGTCGGACACGCAAAGTATGGGCACATACGTAGGTTGGGTGCTCTCCGTGCCGTCCAGCGAGGGCGGGTATGTCGGCTACGATTCTCAACTCTCGGCTTCCGTCCACAGTAAATCCAGATGCTACTCTACGGGATGGTTGGATACCCATCCTTGCTTGACCTTACTGTGTACAACAACAAAGTTACACCAAACCTCGGCTCGAAATAAGCTTCAGCGCTTGGCGGCGCTCGCGACCACGCACATATAGATGCACACATATAGAAGATGCACACGGCAGGGTGTATAAAAGCGGCAAGCTATCCATCCTTGTGCGGGTTAGAGGCTTTAAACATACAAGACAAAAGAATTAAATTAAAAAAAAAACGTGTGAAGGTGAAAAGAAGCTTAAATGCGGCCCCTGTCCTGCTGCGCGTGATGATGTGATTTGTTTGTGCAGTTTCACACGGCACGCATAATTTAAGAAAAAAAAAGAAGAAAAAAGAAGAAAAAAAAGAAAAATAATAGTGGATATTGGATGATGACCTCCGTCATGAACAACCCAGCAGCAAGCTAGAGCTACATACGTACATAGATAGTCTGGGCGTGTGTGCGGAATATTTGACCCCCTCCGGCATGTCCCAGCAGGTTGCAGTTAATGATTAACAAGTTCTATTTTAAGGGTTGCAGTTGCAGCAGCGACTTGAGTTTGCTCATACACTACACAGGGTTTTGATACATCAGAACTTCGTTTAAACAGATCGACCCATGGGGGGGACCGGGGGGGGGATTGCCTTACCTGAGATGCTCGTGGCATGCTGATACGAAAATGCAGCAATAGAATGGAATGAAAAACGCCAATGGTGTCGCATTCTTTCTCTCCTTTCATTCTAGATGACGGAAGTTCATAGGTGCTCTGATGGATACGGTTATATCCGGGATTGAGGCGGCCAGCCCTCCAGATAGTGTCGACCCTTCCGGGGATATGTCTTTGTACAGTAGCATCCCACAGTGAATATCACCGTTGTGTTTTAGGGCTCTTAGGGCCAGAGGTCGCCCGAAACCAGGGAAAGAGTACCACCTACCCGACGGTAGCGGCGAAGGTGCCTCCGCTTCAGTCCACCTGCCAAAAACCACAGGCTTGGTCGGGCGTTTATTCGCTTCCACGCCCCGGCACTTGTCAGCCAAATTCCCTTGCAGCCCGACATGATTCTAACGGATGGAGTTCAGGCTGCCGTCGCCTTTTTGTCACTGTCTATCTTCACTTTTAGGGGCACCTCCACTTCTTATCATGCCACACACCTCCGCAAAACGCTTCTTTTCTACCGCGCTTAGCTGGTCAGGTTTCAGCGACCAAGAAGCCACACACATGCGCAGCATGCAGGAATAGTTTCAAGAGTTCATGATGGCGGTAATCCCATATCAGCAGCCACAGGCGCGCGCGCTGCTTCCAGTCAACAAGTCAAGCAAACTACTTTATTCATCGACATGTCATATCCACATGATCGATACCAAGCCTCCAGAGGCAAGGAACGAAAACAAAGAAAAGCTAAGGGGGGGATGGGTTGGGATGGATGATAAAAGGAAAGAGGTTTGGATGCCCTGCCAAGCTGAAAAGTATACTATTTCCCCGTCCAGTTGCGATCGCCAAGATCACACACAAAGGGGGGAGAGGGCGTTGTTTGTCCGGCCCTTTTCTTCTTCTGATTCTCATATCCTGTAGCTGGGATGGCAAATCCGAGCCCAGTGATTCGCCCCGAGTCGGCACTGATATGGGAGAGATGCATGAGACTGCCTGCAAAGAGTATTTATTACTGCGTTCAGTTGGCGCAAGAAAGAGTGCGCATGACTCCTGCGCTAAAAGTCCTGCGGATAGCACTTTTGCTAGCTGCTGCTATGTAGCTGCGTCTACACAACTGCTGTACTGCAGGTATACAGGGACCACAGAGAGAAAGCTTGCATCCATGCTACGGACTACATGTGCTGCTCTTGCTGAGGAAGTGTGAAAGTTTGAAAGATGGCAGGCGAAAGCACAAAACACCAAGCCGGGCATCTACAACAATTTATACCACTACGGGCTCATTGCCATTGGCGATGTGATCGAGATTCCCAATTGGTCAATCCTGAAGCCCATGAACGCCTTCGCGAAAGCCACCATCGAACGAACGTCCAGCCGTCCAGACGTTTCACCGCACGTACAGCTTGCTACAGGTATGTATGCACATATGTAGGTTCTTGGGCCGGTCCCCCAGTCAAGGTCAAAAGCATCCATCCACCCATTTGTCCCATCCCATTCTCCTACAGTAGACTCCTGGACCGCTGGAGAGAGGGCACGTCATGAGTCCGGGCTGCCGATTCCCGTTTCGGACGGTTTTGCGTGTCTACATCGAATATGGCTCAGCTGAAGGGTGCGAGCGGTTCTCGGCACCCATGACCCATCCGTCAGTCATTTCCAACATTCATGACGCCCAGCAAGAACAACAGCGGGAATAACAAGCAAAGTGCATGGGGATGAACACGACGTTGATGGCTTCTCCTTACCAGCTCTCTTTTTTCTTTCTTTTTATATCACTATTATCATTATTATATAATACTTCGTATCCGTTCGTCGGCCAAATCAAGAGTCTCGAACAGCTTCCCCAGATGGATGGATAATCGATCGTCCCCTCGATCGTCTGAACAAAATGGCTGCTGGTGCTGGGGCTGGGCAAGGGCTCCTGTCTTCGTTCCTGGAAGGTTTCTCTCCAAGCTCTGTTCGTTAGTCATGCCTTCCATAGTGCAAGGGCGCGAACGGAGTACTCTGCGCGTATCTTACTATTTGTTGGATACCCAGGGGGAACAGTACCTACCTCGCAAGTTTTTTTAGTTAGGAATAACTTTGGAAAAGCACACACTATTTTTACTGGCTCAGCGCCGTCAGCATCGCTACGATACGGACGTCCGAAGTATCGTATATGCACTTATCACGGTCTTGGCAGATGCCAGGTGGGGGAACCTTGGTTACTCCTGTAGGGGAGGTACCGGGCAGCTACAACGGCAATTGAGCCTGCCTGCACTGCTGCACTTGCTTGCTGGCTGGCTGCGGCTTCCTGCCCTGCGGGGGAATTATGTCACCTCCTAAACTCTATCCGTCCCTCCCTTTTTGCATCCACCACACTTTAGCTTGTCTTGACTGGACCAAGACAGCACACCAAGACTCTCTCTCCTCTCTTCTTTACCCCCCCTCCCCTCGAGTTCGACTTGTGCTGGAGGCTGAACTTTGCAGCTACCCAACCGGAGCACATGCAGAATCCTGCTCCGTGTTCAGCCCATGTTCGCCTAGATGCCAAGCAATGCACCTAGTGAAGACTTATCTCTCCACCGCCCTGTTCCCTGATGTGGCGTTTGTTCCTTTTCCATCCACCCATCATCAACGTCAGGTACGTACACTTTCAATGGCGTTGCGAGTGTTCAGTCTTGTCTTTTTTCTTCCATTGCGTTTCGTTTCTTTTTTTTTTTCCTAATTGAATTACTGGGGTGTTTTGATGTAGGCTGATAGGGAAGAGAGAGACAGAAAGAGAAGAAGAAGAAGAAAAAAAAGAAACAAAGATGAAGAACCTGGAACTCGAGAAGCAGCAACACGGTGGATGCTACCTACTGTAGCTGCTATGCTATGGTCTCTTCCCTCCTGCACCACACTTCACTGCACCCTCTAGAACAAAGCAACAACAAGAATCGATTCGAGTCGGATTCCCCGGTCTCGTCATTGACCTCATAATACCCTCAATGTGAGACTCGCTGTTGACAAAAGACAATCATTCAATTTCCACCGCCATATATGCTATTCCGGATTTGAAGCTCGGTACAATTTGAATTGATAGCACCACAGCCGGACACGGTCTATCTTCTTTTCATTTCTTTCTGATGCCTCCTCGATGTGATGACGAGCAGCCGGCGGTCTCGAGTTGGAGATTGTGCTTGGCTCGGGAGGACCTTTCCAGTAGATATTGTTAGGTACCAACAACACCACGCATTTTATCTCCAAATCGCCGAGCCTCAGGAAGTCCCGGAGCAGCATTACATTCGTCCGATGAGCTATCCCGCCCATCATCCCACGCCCCGACACGAGACACGAGACACTGGCCCCTGGATGCAATCATTTCACCACCGCATCCCCCTTAACCACCCCTCCGACTGCACATCCCACTCGTTATGGACACCAGAAATGGTGATGACGAGTGGGGAGTCCAGTCCCAGGAGAGAGAAGGCCCATGATAAAGGTAAAAGGTATGGGACGCTGCCACATACCGTACACCCTCCCTTGCTCCCGCCGCCTGTTATCCTCTTTTCCGCTTTCGAATTCCCCATCTCGATAGTCGATTACCGAGATACGGTCAGCAACCGTTATCTCCTCCACGGCCACCTACACACACCACATGCATTGCATCTTGTACCCCACACCCGCTTATTGAAGCGCCAATGTCACTTTTCACCCCAGCAATAGGCAATCGAGTTCTGAGATTCCTCTGCTCCCTTGCCTGCTGTGATTTTGCACCAGACTTTTAGCTCTACCGGGAACCAGTCTCCTTTTTGCTCAGCCTGGCCCCATGTCTTTGTCCCGGGCGCAGACCGGATCCAGATATCGTTGTGATTTTGCCAAGAAGCACCAACCTGGGCCGGGAGCTGTTTGTTATCTTTCTTTCCATCGTGCTTCCAGGCGCGGCCTTTGCACCTGACTTTGATCCCCCGCGAGTCTAGGTTTGTTTCTTGCATCTCCGAATAGAGTACTTGTGCTACTGGGTGTGTAATTTGAACGAGACCTCCTCCTGGGGGGGCAGGTATTGTAAGGGAAGGTTGGTTGGTATGCCCACTCCGTGTGGTGCTACTATCCAAATGACCCCGGCTCCGTTTTCTTTGTGCGACCAGACGTCGACAGAAGCGACACGTCCAGATTGTCGCCAAAAGCTTAGCACTCGTCCTATCCAACCGAACTGGAATAAGCCGACCATGAGTGTCAGCACAGGTTACATTCTCTGGTATGCTGAGAAGTTCCTCTCGAGGTCCAGTCTGCCGGATAGGCGGTGCAAGGTAGGTCCGGGTGTGGTCCATGTCCGTTTTCTCCATAACATCTCGGCCATCCTCCCATCGTCATCCCGCCTTATTTGTAGCAAGACCAGCAATCTTGTCTTGTATGGGGGTGTTTTCTCCCAGCCGCATATCTTTTATTATTTCACTCCCCCTCGAGTACCTAAAACAACCAAGCAACCCAGTTACGAGGTACCGAAGTACCCAACCCTGCGCTCTGCACGAGACACCTTTAATGGGCCCGTTTTGTTGGTAGGGAGCATACTTCTGCCGAGTGGAAGCCGGCCCTCGTCCCAGTGTTTAGAGTATGGGAATCCCCGTTAGAGGAATCGTCGTGCTACTGTCTGGTCAATAGCCATTGCTTCTGACGTTCCTAGATTCCCACCGACGCCCCCTTGTGCTAGTCATGTCACGACTGCTCTGAGCCTGGGGGAGGTGTCCGAATTTAGCTCCATAGCCCATTTTAAGCGTTCTTTTTCTTTTTCTTCTTTTTTTAATACTTGCCAAGCTACTTCGTCTTTCTTGATTCTGATTCTCTACCTTTACCGTTCATCTAGACGCCTGGGTTAAATAGCGTTTGCCCAAACGTTCTTTTAAAATCGCTTTTCCTCCCGGGTGGTTCAGGACCCGGATGTTCAGTATTCCCCATCCTTCTCTCCGAGGTAGTAACCCAGATCCGTACATCATCATCCTTCCCGCATCCTGTCTTGTTCGAGGAGCTCCATCCTGTACCACGTTCTTTTGGACAGGTTGTATACCCCCCAGGCTGTAGCCCGAATCACACACCCCCCTGGTGCGCCCCCATGATTGCCGGCCACTCCACCACCACCCAATGCGTGTTCCTCTCGTCGATATAAGCCTTATCCACCGCCTTCATTGTCGCCTGAAGGGTATTTCCTGATGTTCTCGTTTTGTCTCGGTTCTTTCGTCCACCCATAAACCAACTACACGTAGAACCGTTCATTCCTCACCGCAGTCATTCAACAACATGGCCAGTACGTCGAGGCCACGGCAGCCCAAGCTTCGCCTCTCGTGCGATGGTTGCTTCCTCGCCAAGGTAAAATGCTCAAAGCAAAAGCCTATTTGCACCCGATGCCTCTCCGTCGGCCTCGATTGTCGATATTCTCCCTCTAGTCGGGCTGGTAAGGCGAAGTCGGACTCGAGCAACGTAACCAATACGCACGCCGAGCTGACAGTGTGCCTGCCCGACTCTCATATGGCAATCTACCCGCCTGCCCAACATTCCGCAGGACTTTACAGGATGGAGTCGGGATGGCCAGCAGAGCAAACTACCATGGATGGCATGAGCCGTTCCCACTCCATTCCCGTAAACCTTTCCATGATGGCAATGGAAGGACAAGACCAAGTAGACCACATGGCATCCGACCTGTACGCACCACAGATGCCATGGACCACGCAGGCAGACATGTCCCCGGGCCATTACTCGGAATCAGCCTACTCAAGTCCCATGTCTCATCCACACGCTCGATCAAATTCCTACGATATGACCAACGGCATGGCAGCTGCCTCGGCCTGGGACGTATCCCAAGCAGACACGACCGGAGTCCTTGCCTACAGCACCACAGCTCCCGGACACCCCAGCAGCTCGAGTTATTTCACCGCACCCCCGATTCCGGCACCTAGTTACAGACCAGCTTCGGTACAGAGCTCCCGGCGGCAAAGTGGAGGGGGGCACTGCACTTGCTTCACAGTGTGTCTGCAGTCCCTTCAGGCTTTGCACAACGCGTCCCATCCCTCATGCCCTCCGCTAGACATGGTGCTAAGCCTCAATAGCAAGGCTGTTGAAGGATGTGCTGCCATGCTCTCTTGCCATCGTTGCATGCGCCGATCTGGGATCCACACAGCCGCCATGCTGTTGTGTACGGTCATCGTCAAGATAAACTCTTTCTACAACGCCGCCAGCCGGTCATACTTCGAATCCTCCGCGAGTTCTACCCCTGCGAGCACATCAACAGGAGCCACGCCCCCCTCGCCCACCGCCAGCGGGTCACTAGGCACCCTAGACGAAATGGGAGGTGGGCTAGGAGTCAGCATTGGAAACTTTCGGATTGCCAGCGATGACAGCCGCGTGCTCGAGAAAGAGATCCTTGCAACGGAGTTGAGAAAACTCTATGATGTGTATTCAAGGTTCAAGGAAGTCTGCGGGGATCTTGCTGAGGATCCAATGCAAGACGTCGGCCAGGCCATGGTGGGTTACCTGGACCAGAATCTCGGTGATACGCTCGAAGTTGTCACGCTGAGGAGAGGCGATATGGGCTACCGATAGTCGTAGCCTGTGGTCCGAGGCATCGGACTCTAGGAAAGTTGTAATGGCGAGACTCCCAAGGATGGGATCCTCCTTCCTGCCCCGCAACCTATAGCAACGTATATGGATGACATCAGAGAGCGTGAGATGTTGTTCCGCATCCCCACCGCAACAAGTGCCGTTGACTGCACATTCCCCAAAGCACTAGAAGAGTTGGGCCGGCTCGTTTCAGATCCGACGTTAAGGCTGCGCCCAAGACGCAGCCCCTCGCTAGGCAATACGGTCGGAACGATTGGATCGACACGTCCTAGTTCTCTAGTCGATGGGGTTCGGACAAAGAGAAAGAATGGGGGTGTGGATGACAAAACGGAAAAACGCCTCACCGTCTTGGGTTGCCAACCAGAATGACGAAAGGGGTGTACGGACGAATCGGAAATTTTTTCGGCAACCACCTACGGACATGGTTGGATCTCCCAACTTAAACCACCAAGATTCTCCTTGTACCAACTCCTCCATTGAAGGTTCCATCTCGACGGAGCGCGGTACTGCAGCACATGACGGACGACGGAAGGCCATGGAGCAGAAAACGCAACCCACCCAATCAAGTCCCAAGTCTCTGTACGTCGTGGGGGTTGGGGACGTAGGGCATGATCATTTCCTCTCAGCTGACGAATATTCACGAATTTACGGCTCATGTTTGTTTTCCCCACCACATCGCCATCATTGGTTTTGGCACTTTGCTTCACATTTGACGGCCACAAATACTACAACACTAGACGAATACTTGCTACGATATGTTGTTTAATTTTTATTGTTTACCATGAGCTGCTGGCCACCGAGCGTCTATATTCGGCTCGTTTTTCCTGCGGATTGGATATATTTGTTGGGCTTCCTCGTCATGTCGCTCATTGTACACCTACGCGGTCGGCTATTTGGATTTCCCCAGGTATGTAGCCAGCCTGCCCATTCATGGCGAAAGGAGAGAACAGGGCAAAATCAGGGATTGAGTTTGAAGTTTGGGACACAAAACGTGTTCCCGCTCTTCGGCGGAATCCAAGCTATTCCAGGTGTCTTGAAGGGAGCCTGGTCCTTTGATGGCTTCTGGGTCTTGTCTGCGTAAAGTTTCGAGTATTCCTGCGGTTTCCGGTTGTATTTCCTTGTTGCGGGGCTTCATGCATTCATGATAGGTTCGAATGGGTTGTAAGGCATTTGAGGCTGCCGGGGCGCACGTCGGCTCGCCGGAAGGTGCGGGAAGGACGACTGACGAGACACAGCTGGATTGGTGCGAAGAGGGCACTTTTCTCGGATCCAACCAAACCTACATATGTATGTATGTACCTAACGTGCATGCATGTCTATCTACGCTATACCGCGGACGATTATATAGACAGCGCATATACAGCTGAATAGTACATGAGAAACGTACGAGACAGTAGCTTAGTCCGAGATGGCGAATTCGTATACTACTTACTGTCTTGATCTTTGATTTTTCCGTTTTAGGAAAATCTGAATCGGGCTAGGATTATCGAGTATCTGCACTGCTACAGTGATGCTGACTGACATTGATGGTGAGGAAAAAAACGCCCAGGGCCTGCATGAACGCGACGATGAATCCGAGATTGGGCGAAAAAAGACATGTTGGATTTGACCTGGCACGTAGGGTTGTCACGGATTACATTTGATGAACCTACAGACCACCTAGGTAGCCTACGACATCCCGGACATGTCGCTGAGCAAGCGAAGCATGGCGATTTGTTGTGTACTCTGGCTGATCTGTTCATCCTACTGCGCTCGCACGGGGGCATACCGTCGGTCTGCCTGTCTGCCATTCGCGGATGCGGCTGTTACTTTGTAAAAAAAAAATTTAAAAAAAAAATTTAAAAAAAAATTACTCTCGTGCTTCTGTCGGGTAGAGGTAGGTAGGTAGGTAGGTATGTAGCTAGGGGGGCAGGGAACCTCGAACTGGACTTGACTTGACTGGGCTAGGTTAGGTTAGGTTAGGTTAGGTTAGGTAGCAACGTACTAGAGATATAAATGCTTATATATATATATATATATGTATGTATGTGTGTGTGTGTGTGTGTGTGTGTGTGATGGTGATGCTGATATGCGCGCGCTACATGCATACATACATACATACCTACTGTATGCGGTGCGATGCGGTGCGATGCGATGCGATGCGATGCGGCATGTATGTATGTATGTATGTATGTATGTATGTATATATGTACATAGCTGGATCCGGGATCCGGCGTTGCCTACGTAGGCCGGGGGGGAGGAGGAGGAGGACTCAGGAGGGAGGTAGCAAGGTAAGTAAGTGGGGGGGGGATCGTGAGGATATTTTATTGGGAGGGACCCATACGGCATGGCATGGCATGGCATGGCGGAGATGGTGTGAAATAATGACAAGTTTATCTAGTCTAGCTATCTATCTGTTGACGCGGCGTACGAGGAAGAGAGAAGGTCTGTCTCTCGACTTGGGGGTTAGGTGGGGAGGAAGGAAGGAATCACGGCAAAAAAAAAATTAAATAAATAAATAAAAAAAATGCGAATCTTTACAGACAGACAGCGAGTGCAGTCAAATCAATACAAAGTTTTCAGGAAATCGCGAAGAAGCTGCAAGTAAGTATTATACGTGGATGACCAGCGCAGCACGCCCGACCGCAGAGTCCCGATACGATATTGGCAGGGAAGAAGGAAAGAAAAGAATGTCAGAATCAGGAAGGGCGAAGGCGACGGACGAGGATTCGGAAATCGAGTGGGCCATGATGTGTGCTTTGATGCCGTTTTCGGGATATCAGTGAGAATGCATGTCTCAGCCTCGAGCTGTATGTAGGAGCTGGCATTCTAGCTGGCTGGAGGGGGGGGAGACGTCCGAGACGAGTTGAGACCGGTGGGAAAGATGCGAGGGATTCGAAGGGTCCTCCTCCTGCCACAGGGTCCGAGAAAGGAAGAACCTTGGGGTGCGGAATGTGTGGAGGACCCTGAAGAAACCTATTTATTATCTATCTATTCTGTTGTTATCGACTGTTTGGTTGGGCTTGGAAACGGGTCCCACCCCCCCCCTTCGTATGGGAAGGCGTCAAGAAAGGAACCATGGTCCCCATCCAAAGATGCTGCTTATTATCTAAACTACAGTATCTATGTAGATAACAATCTCAAGCAGGCTCTGGCAGGCTGGCAGGCTAGCTGCTGTTTGGCTTGCGCAGGGAAACCCAAGCGCTACCGCTCAATGCCCAAACTTCCAACCCTTCCCCCCGGGGCCTCGGTTGCCACTCCCCGAGCCCGAGTCCCGGGGGGGGGGGGAAGAGTGGAAAGTTGACCAGCAAAACTAGTGAGCACGCGCAACACGGGGAAGCAAAGCACAGAAGAAGAAGCGGAGAGAGAGAAAGAGAAAGAGAGAGAGAGAGAGAGAAACACGGGAAAGCACAGAAAAGCACAGGAAAAGCTAGAAAGAGCTGGGATAATCAACGAAACCCCGCCGCCGTGGGGGGGGGGGGGGGGGGGGGGGGGGGGGGGGGGGGGGGGGGGGGGGGGGGGGGGGGGGGGGGGGGGGGGGG